>QEWY01003119.1:1408645-1432816 GCA_006503575.1 Baylisascaris schroederi
CCCCCCCCCCCCCCCAATTTTTGGTCAAGAGTCCACCAAACTAAATTTACGCCGAGCAGCTAATGTAAGATAAACTAATCAGCTATAAATCAAGTGGGAATAGTCCGCCGTGCAAGGTAAATCAAAGGAAATAAGCAGCATATAGCCAGATGAAACGACTGCCCAGCATATATCGTGAGGCTAGTCTAAGGCAAAATCAGGAAGGTATAAAAGCAGCTGATATGTTCACGTATTTACTTTCAGCTGGTAGATTATTCGCAAGACCGGGTGAGCCTATGTGTGGGCGTTGGAGTGCGTGAGGAGATCGGCGGCAACGTGAAGCTACCCGGATGCAACTACGAGATCGTGCCGACGATCGAAGCCATCCTTGTGGACGAGTATGTCGTCTCGCAGTTTACTCGACCGCATCTCGACGGAGGGTGCAAATCCTCAAGCAGAACTGGACGACTAGACAAACATACGAAGCAATTTCGTTCAGGATGCCTCAGCAATATCAATTGTCGGAAACAAAGCTAGGTGAAAGAAGACCGGAGTTTACCGGAGCTTTAGACATTACATAGTAGTAGGCAGTGACGATAATACCACGAGCCACATAACACAAAACTGCACGCGGAACTGCAATATTTATAGTGCAACACTCGTGGTACCAACGTTTCTAACGAGATGAAACTAAGGGGTCGGCGCACTTAGCCAAAAAGAGACGGAGAGAGACCGCGCGCGTCTTCAACGAGACGGAGAGAGACCGCGCGCAACTTCAGCGAGCGACGCGGCACTGGTCACTCTGAAATAAATCATCGATAAATGAGGGCCTATAACTGTATAAAGACGTCTCTTTTTGGCTAAGTGCGCCGACCCCATAAAAATAAGATCGTATTGTGTGCTTTATTCGTCACATGCATCAAAAGTGAAAAACGAATTTTCCCATTCGGCTCGTTCGCAACATCCGTATCGAACATTCCCCAGTTTAAAATGCTTGAAATCTATGCGCACAAGTTCGTCAACCTTGTCTAAGCCTGAAGGGTTTTTTGAATCATACCTTAATGTTTAGCAGATGAATTTTACTTACAAAAAGGTTTTATTGCATCAATATCAATGGAAATCATAGTTCAAATTCATGTGGGGTGTAGATCTTTTTGATGGTGATATTGAACGTTAGTTTTAAACCATAGTTTCAACCGGTTCATATAGATAAATCATCGGGGAGCCGGTTTTTTTTCGCATATTTCAATTGCAGCTATGAGCGGAATTCCGGAAATGCATTCGATTTTGGCGAATTTTCCGCTGGCAATCAACGTCTTTTGTCGATTATTTATGAGAAAAAGTTTTATTCGATCAACCATTCTGCTGGAATAATGAGTTCGCCACTTGAGTATTCAATTGTTTCTAATGATGACATAAGTTAAACTCTATGAAGAACATTTTTCGGTTTTTTTTTTCCTTTGCTTTGTTATTTTCGATGATGAAACAGATTTCGACAAGAATTTTTATTTTATTTAATTTTTGAAAATTTTGTTTCAAAATAAGAAAACGTCTCAGGATCTCAAATAATCTTGAGGAACAAGCAGCACACCTTTGATGATCAAAGTGGTTTATGAGGAGCCATTCAACGTTGCTGTTTTCTTCAATCGGTGAGTCATTTCATTTACGTATATGTAAATCCTAGTATTTATTATTCTCTGTTTTTACAAATTTGTAGATTTGTGTTTATCTTTAACATGAAGTCGGAACCTTTAAATTTAGAGGATATACCACAGGTTTATATTATTTATACCACAGATTAACATCTTCCCTATACCACATTTCATGTTGGTTGATTAATTTGGAAACAAGTTGTAGACATTCAATGGTGGAAGAAATTGTATCGATCGGTCTTTCGTTTTTATATTGATCGGACTTTCGGAAAACATTTCTTTTTGTGGAAAATTTGCATGATTGTTGAAAACTTCAAGATATTATTCTACATATATTACTTTTTAATTTATAAACAACTTCTATAAATGGATATCAACTCTCTAGCACTCGTTTCCACAAGCTTTCATTACATATATATAGATAGATAGATATAGATATAGATAGATAGATAAATAGATAGATAGATAGGTAGATATAGGTATAGATATAGATATATATTTGAGTGTTCAGATGTTTTCGTTTTACACTTTCTGTTCTCTATGTTTTGGTACTAACTTTTTTGCCACGTTATATTACTATTTCCTTTGGTCTTCTTTCCGCTTTACCATTACATACCGCTTTCGTTGATGTGGTTCCTCTTTGAAGCTGCCTGTTTTATCGTCCAGTGATCCTCAGTGAATATAGTGGTATATGTCAACTGCTAAAGGTATGTGGTGTCTGCAATGTAACGTTGCAATAACGCCGATCGACATATTTACAACTTTATCAATAACAGTATGTTACCTTTACGTTTAATAATCAAAAGGTAAATAATTTAGGTATTTCGTTGAAAATAATCTATGCATTTTTTTTTTCAACACTCGTAAGCGTAACATGATTTGCATACCAAATTTATCTCTGGATTTTTTTTTGTTCATTTTCAGTGGATAAAAAATATTTTAATTTAAGAATTTGACTAAATTAGAGTCGAATTCTATTTATTTATTTATTTATTTATTTATTTATTTATTTATTTACTTGTTTATTTATTTATTTATTTATCTATTTATTTATTCCCTTATTTATCTATTTATATCTTTAAAATATCATTAATAATAGTGAATGAAAAAGTGCACATTCGATGATAGTCATTATCGTGTAAAATTTTTATGATGATAATAATAAATTCTTTTAATATAATAGATGAGAAATGTGCGATAAATTTCAATTGGCGATCATTTCTTAGTTAATTCGGCGTTCTTTGTTGATTTNATGGGTTGCCAGCCGGCTGTCAAACGAGTGATCTACTTTATGGCAACATGTATTTGTATATAACGCTGTTATCATGTAAACTGTAAAGTATTGTTTTTTGATTATTTAATTGTCGTTGTAATAAAAAATTTATGGTTAAGGTTGGCAAAGCAACTTGCTAGAGGTATTTCGAAAAGGTGATCAAATATAATGAATAAAGATAACATATAATTCCCCTTCTTTCCCTTTCAAATGTGGAACACCGATCCGAGCGCTCGAAGCAAATTTTCTTCAACAGATTTACTTCCTTCCAAAAAAGAATTTTCATCAACGAATTCATGGAATTTTAGTAGATATTGCTCTTTCACCGGAGTCTATACAATTACGGTTTTCTATAGAGTGGAGATTTCTGTATCGAATCTTGAAAAATTTTCCAGGTAGCAAACAACTTTCTAATTCTATTTTATCTAAGCAACATTTAAAAAAAAAAAAAAGATTCCAGAAAAAAAGAAGAGAACACCGTCATTTGGCGTCCTTTCGTTTCGATGGGCAACATTAGAGAGGCGATTAAGCCAAGAATTCCAGCGACACCATAAACAATTATCGGAATATATAAAGATGTATCTGCTGCCACCTAAATTCATTTGTGTTATTTATAATACATAGCTAATAGTATCATAAAAAGCAGATCTAAGTCGACCTAATCGATCTAATATTTCCGTTGATTATTCATCCGCTAAAAAAAAAAAAAAAAAAAAAAAAAAATTAGAAAATTTTGGGGTAATTTAAAAGGTCAATTAATTTTATTCATTTGTTTGCCCATAACTAACGAAACGAATATAAAGATGGCATAAATATAATGCAAATATATTTAATTAGTGGTTTAATTGATGAAAGTATGTAGAGATTAAAACAACAAGAAATCGAAGGGAAGATTGCGCTCAAATAACTTGAAAAATTTTTACAATCGGTCAAGGCCAATTTGTACGTTCATTGTGTCGAAACAAATAAACTCGACAGATGATCACATAGTCATAGATAGATACGAATCGACATTGCCATAAGTAATCTTCTTCGAAATTCACTTAGAAATTAAAATAATTTAATTTATAATTTTTTAAAGATAAGATTTAGTCATATTAAAGTATAGAAAATGTAACTGCTAGAAGAGTTGCAAACATATCAATAATATAGTACTATTGAAGTTTTTAGATTTCCTTATGCATTGGCGTTGAGCAGTGTTTTGCATATTTTATTGTATTTTTAAAATTTTGAAAAAGGAATTTTTTGTAGAGAGGGAGGGGACACCACCCTTTAAATGCATATGGTATACATTACGATATATATACCTTTATTTCCCACCATTTACCTTCTCTTCGATATCGTCATACCTTTGCAAACTATACGGAAATCGTTTTATTAAAAACAATTGTTTTATTGTTACCATTCAAAAGCTTCACTTTATAGAGAGATTAGCGCAGAAGAAAAAAGTGTATTCAACGAACCCGTTCCCGTTCCCGTTTGGTGAGGATCATTAACAACGAGGATAACGAATATATATGCTGTTAGTTGTGCATTGAAAAAAAAAGAAAAGAAAAAAAACTTCACAATGAATCTCTATGCTCCTCAACAATGACGAATTAAATTCAGGATGAATTTCAGGTTTTCGAATGGCCACCGCCATCGAATTTATAACATTTTAATGGTTCAGTTTCTCGTTGAATACACAAATTTTAGAAAACCTGCTCATTTAATAAAAGAAGAAAAAACATAAAGAAAAAAAATATAGCGATGAACGTATTTAATGGAGTGAATTTGCTTGAAAGGAACAAGTTCTTCGAATTTTGCAATCATAAAAAAATATTAGCAATCGTTTCGATGGCAATAGAGATTTGATTAGTAATTCATCGATATCGAATAATAACGAGCTAATAAAACAATATGATGTGCCATATTTTGGTGTAGTTGGAGGATTATTTAGATCGATGGAGAGTACTTAGTTCATTCTTTGGTGGATAATCCCCCACCCCCTACCCCCGTCCTTTCTCTCGCTAGCTAATCTCACACCATTTATATAAAAGGTCTACGAGAGTATTAATTTGTAAAAACGGCGAATATATGTTGTAGCGACCCAACTGGACAACAGTTGTACACACAGTTGCATATAATATAAATTGAAGATCTTATATACAAAAACATTCCTTTTCATTCAATAGAGGCGAAAAAAATAAAAGAAATTTTTTTCTTAGAGAAATTTACTGAAATATTCAAAAAAATTTTTTTCAGAAGAATGCAAATTATTGGAATTTTTTTTGGAAAAAAAAAATTTTTTTCCAATAGGTTGATTATACGCCCATAAAAATGCAATTTTTTTCCGTATCACCGATATGAGAAAAATAATCGAATTGATCGATGTGTGAATGTTTTTTTTTTCACCTTTACATACCTGTGCAATAAAAGGCGTTGCAATTGCACCGAAACGTGCCATTGCACTTGATGCACCCAAACCAACAGCGCGTAGAGTTGTTGGATAGATCTAAATAGAAATGAAAATCTCACTTCAATATAGATGGAAATAAAGAATATTTTTTGTGAAAAAAAAAGTGAATTAGATATGAAACTGAGCTGTGTTTATCCTGTCTTCTCTAATTCTCTCTCATTTTCTCTCTCCCTCCCTCTCTTTCTCTCCCTCTCTCTCTCTTTCTCTCCCTCTCTCTCTTTCTCTCCCTCTGTCTCTCTTTCTTTCCCTCTCTCTCTTTCCCTCCCTCTCTCTTTGAAGATTCAACAATATACTACTAAAACGACGCTAACCTCTGGTGTATAAACATAAGCGCATTGGAACGCTCCAGAAATGAAAGCACGGGCAATAAATATAAAAATCGTTACTGTCCTCCTGCAATTATTACGATTGAGTTCAATACTTCAAAGCGAACGCTGAAGAGTCTTTTCTATTTCTGCGATCAGGTGGAAAACTTTGAAGCTAAAGTATCTGAGTTTCAAATCATTCGGTCCTTAAGAACTCTGATCACTCGTTTCACCTCGATAATCCTGCAGAGTTGATGCATAAATCTGTGAAAATCGAAATTTCCAAAAAAAAAAAAAAAAGGGGGGCAGGGAGGGGGGAGAGGGGTGAAGAAGTGAACGTTAACCTGCTAAGACAGAAGAGTAGCAGAAAAGTGAATATCGCGAATACACCAAATTCAATCCCCATTGTCATCTTTCTTCCAAACCATTCTATTGTTATCGCTGTTATTATTAGGCCTAAAATTAATTATGGAATTTAAAAAAAAATAATCACTGTAATATCACAGTCACTAAGAAAAAATCAGTTATACGGTAATCATAAAAAATCGATTCAAAAAAATCAATATTCCATATAGTTCTCCAATCTTTTAATTTATTCATAAAAATTTACAACCCTTTATAATTGAATTTAAAAAAAAAAAGAAGAATAAAAAGCGAAAAAGTCGACATAAATAAAAGCGAAAAATTAGTGAAAACTCCACTTTTTTATTTCTATGATATTAGTGTGCCACTTGAACGATGACTTCTCAAGTTTTGAATTAGAAAATAAGAACAATCCAATTTACCAATAGAATGGAATAGTTGAAATATACCTGGGAATTCGGCAAGTGTAGTGGATAGAAGATCGAAATAATCGTCCTGAATGAGCTGTCGACATTCACCAATAAACGTCGAATTAAAATCCCCTCCACCATGACAACTATCATTCGATTGAAATAAAACCGTTGTGAACAACACTAAACCATAATAACTGAATGAATTTGCATACCTGAAATTATTTTCTTTTTATTATATTTCGAAAATTTCTCTTAAAAAAAATTTTTTTTAATGTAGATCAGCTTCAATTATCATTTATCGCGAAAAAGTTTTAGCTTATAGATGCAAATCTTCAAAATTGATCATTTGCATATTTTAAAAAAATTTTTTGCGTATTTTTGCATATTTGCATATTCAAAATCTATTAGAAAACTTCGCAAAAAAAAACTTCAAAATATTAGAATATGCAAATAGTAATTTTTGCTAATTTAAGTTAATATTGATAAAATAATTATAATACACCTCATTAATAGGTAAAATCGTCATAGTTATGGTCCTTGTGATATGATCAAGATCGATACTTTAAAATAATTAACTCCTGTCTCCTCCCTCTTCCCCTCCTCTCCCTTTCCCTTCATCCCCTCTTCCCCTCCTCTCCCTTTCCCCTCCATCTCCCTCTCCCCTCTCCTCCCCTCCCTTCCCCTTCTCTCTATCAACCCACCTCCAATATTACAAATATTTCAATCACTATTCACATAAACGCATTAAATAACAAAAACTGCAAAAAAATTACCAAATAAACCAAAGTAAAAGTGTTGTAATACGAAGTTCCCTCACGAAAAGATTTATCACGCTGCCTCTTTGAGTTGCACCCTAAAATAGATTAAAACATTAATTATGTCTGATAGAAATTTAATCATTATTTATATTATTTTATATCTAAATTTATTGTTCATTCGTGTTGCAAGCCTTCTCTTGTTAATGACCATCATATTCAAACCACTATCCATATAGTGCAATGTAATTCTCAAATACTCATAGGTAAACATAGGTAAATATATGAAGTTCCCAGCAAAAGTAAAATAAATTGAAGAAAATATAGGTAAAATATGCGTTGAATATTTTTTTCAAAAACTACCACAATTCATCACAGGGATTCTCAATTTGTATTATTGTTCAATAATATTATTGAACTCATAAAATTGTTGAGCAAGTTTCGTAGCATTCAGGTGGAAATTATAAATGAAACAAATAAAGTTTTAATGATTTTTTTCAATGCTCACCTCAATTGAACTTTTATCGATTAGCTCTCCTGGTGGTAAAATCCGTCGATTTTCATAGGCGACTTTTGCGAGCGTTTTATATGCTAGATCAACATGACCGGAAGCCATTTGATAACGTGCACTTTCCGGAAGCCACTAAATATGAAACAATCTGATAATATGCACTTTCCGGAAGCTACTAGATATATCCGGAAAATAGTTCCTTTGAAAATTTTTAAACAGAACCTAGAAAACTTATCAGTGCAATCAGATTCCTTCCCTATATACTTAATTTCATTTCCTATATCTTCAGTTATTTATTCCGAAAGAGGAAATATATTCGAAGAAATTTTTTGCTGAATACGAATTGTTGCATTTTTTGTTGCAATTTTTGCAATATTTTGCATATTTGAAATACTTGCACACTTACAATGCATGAGATGCAAAAGATGAGTAACGGTAGCGAACTGAAGAAAAGCAGATATCGCCATCCCATTGAGTGCATCACAAAGAATGCAAGAATTGCTTCAAATGCGGCGCCTATTGCCCAAAATGCTTCGATAAGTACAACACATTTTGCACGTTGTGCTGTTGGAAGAAATTCTGCATACAATGTTACACTGCAATTTTATTCGCAATTATTGCAATTTTAGCATGTATGCAATCAATATTTGCAATCAGTTTTTATGCAGTAGTGAGACAGACCTATTGCATTTTCTATGATCCTCAAAATCGCAAGTTTTTTTTTTCATTTGTTGTTCAATTTCAATGGCATACAGTGAATGCCCTTAAATCACTTAAGTGAATGAACATAGAGCTGAGTGCAATCTTGAAATGGCAAAAAATAGTGTAGTAGCAAATGACCCTCACATGGCAAAAAGGTAAAACCTAGTTCGACGAACTGACCCTTATAAGCTTTGGCATTTTCTAATCTTCCTTCAAATAGGACCGCAAAAGACGAATTTAATCCTTTGGCACTGAGGTTTGAGAGCTTCTAGAATACGAGAGTGAGGATAAGCTCGATTCGAAAATGCGTTTTCCTTGGAATATTAAAATTCAAGGATCAGGAATTATTAGGTTGCTATTGTGTAATCAGCTTTCTTAACAAAAATAAAGGCACAATTCGATTTGTTTGTTGCAATTTTTACTTCAGAAAATTTACAGCAACAAAATTTCATTGTTAATCAAATATTTACAAACTGTAAAATCTATATCTCCTAGATTAGGAACAAAAAAATTTTATGTATCATTACACAAATAAAACGCGAATTAATTACTGCATTTTTTTTTCTTGAGCATATTTATTTAAAACATTTTATTCATAATAAATTAAATAAATTTTTTTTAAATCGTATATCGTATCAATCCATCTGGTATGACCTTATGATTGTTCCACTCTAAAATCACTTAAAAAATTTCATTTCTAATATGATTCCAATATTTTATATATGTGAAAATTCAATGAAAATTAAATTTTTTATGAGCAGAATAATGTTATAACTAATATTCTCTAATTTATTTCTTCATTTTATAGTATACATATTTTTTATAGTATTTTATTTTATAATATATAAAATGAATGCTAACGATTGTGGTGCACCACCAATGCCAAAACCGGTTAACCCACGTAGTACAAGTAGATAATAATAATTCGGTGCTAGAGCGCTTAATGCACCCATCGAGAATGTCGTTAACGCTGAACAAGCAAGCCCCTAAACAATTATATAGATTAATGGCTATGTTTTTTTTTTTTTTGCATTTTTTTATAGCTATCATCCATCATGTTGGCATGATACTTTGGCCTATACTACGATCCGATATGTTCGCAGATTGTGATCCTCAATAAAGAGTTAAACCTTATATTGAAGCAATAGCGGAGATAAGATTTCCTTTAAGAAACTATAATATGATAATAAACTGAGTGAAAGAAAAAACATATCTATGGTTCACTGAGGATTAGAAAACTCTCTGAGATCGATGGAATCTACATTCGAATGTATTAAAAATTAAATAACTAGATTATCACATATTGCTATATTCATTAAAAAGCTGAAGTTAAATTATTTTTTTAAAAAATTAGCCTAAAATTCTTAGCGAAAATCCATCATGAATAAATTTAATAATAAAAATTTGAGCTTTAGAATAGAAAAATATTCTTAGTAATAAAAATTTCAATATTCGATGGCAATATTTTAAATGATTATATTACTAATCATTTTTTAATTCCAAAAAAAAAAAACAATTCACTTATAATTTATTAACAGAACTGTTTTAAAAAAATTTTGCAATTATAAATTTGATAAATAAATTACGAAAAAATTGAAAATTGAAAAAAAAGAAACCATTTTTCTGCCAAATCGATCACATATATTACCCCAAAATGTTGAACTCAACATCATTCCACTAAATACAATTGTTGTAATCATTGCTTGTTCCATTGATGTAATATTCCATTCACATTGAAGTGTCGGTGAGATTATTGCAAGTATTGTCATTTCCATTGCATCCGCCATCTATAATCAATGATTTTAAATATTCGTCTGAGACATTTTTTTATTTTTTTTGTTTTTCGATTATATTTTATTTTTATTTTATTTTTCGATATTTCAATATTACAAATATATATATATATATATATATAGAGTTCAGCAGCGAGTAATGGACTCACCCAGGCGAGCCCCGTAAGAATGGAAAGTTTGATTTGAAATTTTCCAAATCCAAGAAGTTCCACTGCCTCATCGACCGTAAAGGATGTTGGTTTCTTTTCCGGTGATGGAGGTTGTTGTGCATCCTCTGGCTCACTAATATGAACGGTCTCACCATCAAGACCTTCATATTTGACGCTTCCTTCATGATGGTGACCTGGCTTAAACCTGAAATAACGAATAAATAAATGCACATTTCAATAAAATCATAAATCGGTTGCAGATCTAAATGTTTTCACTTTCTTATTAAACCATACTCTTTCCAGTGCCACCGTATGGAAGGAAAAATTATACGGAAACCGGAGCCGTCGAAACCGGAATGATAAGAAAATACCGGCACCTCTATTATTCAGCTAAAACGGATTGGATGCAAATCTCAGAAATTAGACATTCATCGCTACAGAAACAATAGAAACGTAAAGATGTTATGCTCTTTCTTATAGGTGATTGTATCACAACACATGTATCTCGAAGGATGCATTCATAAATAGCCTGAGGCAATCAACGATTTTCAATTTCGGGTCATTCTGAGATTGAAACCTTGACACTTTGGTATCGCTCCTCAAATACTCCTTCAAATACTTCGTCCATCTCTGAATGCAGTGATGAAAAAAATGCTGAAATTATTGGTTACGATATTGTCATATGTTGACGCATTCGTTGAGAAAACATTGAGCTTAGTTGTCATCAAAGATCATGGATCAATGTGTCCTTCCACAGTTCAAATAGAATCTAAAATCGCATTTCGAAACGTTATTCATATAGGTTTGATCATTATTCAGGTTCCGATTTAAAAAAAAAAAAAAATTGCAACTTAAAATTTCTCACCTACCGGTTGCATAAATGAATGTTTGAAAATAACCACCTAACGCCTATTAGTGGATTCTCCTACGTAGTCAACTAGAGGATCCTTCTAGCTTAAAGCTTCAGATGAAAATTCCACTCTTTAAATCAATTGTTCAACTGTGGAATGAAAAAAAAAACCGCTCCTCAGATTTTTCAGCATATTTGAATGCTGAAAAATTTTTTAAGAAATCGAGGAAACTAAGAAATTTGCTGGCATTTCCGAAGCGTTGAATATAGTTGCAAAATAATATAAACTTCAAGCTTTCAAGTTTGTTTTTTTAAATCAAAATAATGACTATATAGTTAATGCATGCACGTTGATTATACAAATGAATGCAAATATGGGCGCTAATGAAAATTTGTCAGTGGTGCATAAAAATTTCAACGGGTTTTTAATTCAAAGAAAAATATGCAAAAATCACTGGCATGATATGCTCCTTTTCAATTCCGATTAAGTGATCAACCGGTGTTTGGAACCACAAACAAAAGTGCGCCACAATGCGCTCATAATTTAATCAACCCGACCGCTCTTTTGAATTAAAAAATAAATAAATAAAGATTAGGTTTGCCCTCTCTCGATTTCATCGGTGGAAAATATGATCTAATTAGCTCTATAATAAACTGCAAATTTTTCGCTCTTTTAAATGCCTATGATTGACTTCAAAGATGATAGCTGTTCATCACAAAACTTAGCGTTGGGAAGTCATCCGGTGAAGAAAATCCCGGAAAAGAATTTCCGGATGGGTAGATAAACATTCACTTCAACGAATGCAGTGCTCTTCTAATTGATCTACTCGGTCTACGTATAATTGATCAACATATTCAGATCATATTTTTAAAAAAATTTTTCTTTTAAGCCGATCTTTCAAGGCGCATAAAAATATAATAGTCTGAAACATAAGTTGAGCGATGGAAATAGTAAGAAAAAGAGTAAAAGAGTACTTAACAACGCTGATGTCGTTGTCTACACTCATCGAACTATCCATGATTGTTTGCCACAACCAGTAATAGCCAGACATATGATTGTATTTGCTTTATAATTGATGCACATTTTATGGATTATTCACAAAAAAAAAGTGCATCATTAGAGCAATATTTGTAATCGATTGCAACACATCTATCATCAATTGTTATTTATGAATCATATTTAGAAGGCAAAATAGGCAGAGAGAAACGGTTAGCATGAGATAAAAGAGGGCAGCTGGCATGAAAGAACCTAAGGTCAAGAGGTGAAGCGATGATGTCGATTTGTTTTTGGCTCATTCTAAAGCTTAAACAATGTTTGCTACCACAACATCAAGGTTTAGGTTTATTGCTGCTACCAGATTGTAGTTTCCTTATATTTGCATATATAATGAACTCATTTTTCACACCACTCTTGAGCACTTACTGCAAAATTTTTGTGGAAATGATATGTTGTTTGGAGGTCTACGTGTCTATTTGAGAGATTCAATTCATGAGGCTGTCAATAAAATCTACTGGATCGAAGCTGTCAATAAAAATTTAGTGGATTTAAATTACATTCGAATATGGCATAAGAAATCTCATATTGCTTTTACATCGATTCAAAAATTCATATTTTTATACAAACGATCATGAAAACGAATTTTTCCCTTGTAATATAACATCATCTTTGAGCGCTCATAGAGTCGATTGGTTAGAGCAAAGTGACCGCAAAAAAAAAAAAAAATCAAATCTTACCAGCCTCTTTGGATTTCTCCTTAGCTATTTCCGAAATTTTCAGCATTGAATACTCTAGGAAAGATTAAAATTGAGTGAATTATTCCATCACGATTATTTACTCTTGCAATGACCGCATATTTGCATTTCAAACCATAATGCAATATTGCATAAATTACAATGCAACAATTAATACATGTAATGCGCAAATTCATGCAAGTTTCAAGTGAATCAACCAATACACAAAGAAATTTTATGTTGAATTCTGAAGAAGCATACAATTGTGAAAATAATATTCACTATTGCAGCCACTTCAGACAAATAATTATTGCGAATTACCTCTAGTATCTAACAGATGTAAAACTTTCTAATAAAAAATTAACCTATAGATAAAAATTCTTTTTCATTTAGATAGAAATTTGTAGAAGATCGTATCTATATGTTTCTCTATCTTTCTGATCTCTCGATCTTAGAGAAGAAATTCAGCAACCGAGGAAATTTAAAGCAATTAGCCAATGAAATAATGATAATCGGGCTTAGACTTATTGCAATAACCATAAATACCTCAATTAATAAATAAAATATTTTATAAAAAAAGATCAATGTTGATATATTTTTGAATAATAAAAAATAAATAAATAAAAATAAAACAACATACTGTTGAATGATAGTTTTTGCGGTAAGATTTGAATAAGCATCGGTTAAATTAGAAGCTTCAAGCAGTTCACTTATGATAGCTTTATCGCCCATTGCGTAACACGATTCTCCTCCTCAATGCTATCCTATTTGGTCACATCGATTCGTGCCAGCTGCATCTATTACGGATTCAAATTCCCACGTTGATGCTTACGTGGGGTATCGTTGCTATTGGCACAATTCCAACTTTATGGATTTCCCTATGCTTAGATGACAATATGTTTTTATTTTAACTTGTTGTTGGCTGTGCTTAGAGGTGTTTTGCATATTTTTCTTCATTTTCGAATTTGCATATGCATGTTGGATTAATGTTGTTCCACTATGAGGTGTTGCATCGAGAGGTTATATGAGCTGACCTCTTGCGTATAAACCTGTTCAACGTATGTACTTGTATCTTCGTAAAAATTGTAGCTTAAAGCTGCAAAATCGTTTAGCTGTCAAATTCTAGATTTTAATACTATAGGACTCGTGAATGTTGTGGGTTTTTATTGCCAGCCGTTAAAATTTTGTGGCCTATTGTTCGTTCTTTATTTTCCGTTTACGGGAGGTCTGTTATGAAAAGCACCATCTAATCTTTGAAAGCTATGATATCGTCGGCTATTTGCTTAAAGGAGCAATTTTTTATGGACATACTTTGCAGGAAAAAATTAGAGGCACTTGCTTGCCTTTACATCCTTTCCTGGTCGCCCTACCCAAGAGACGTGTTTTAGATATTATTTCAAGTGTATATTAACAAAATTGCTGATAAAATATGAATCAGCACTAAGCTATGCAAACAATCGAAAAATTTATCACCTATTTGCATGACCTCCACTACTTTCAAATCCTAAAGAAAGGCGTCGATGTATTCGCTAAGGGTTCATACTCGTGGCGATTAAATATTGTCTATAAAAAGCGCTAAATAATCCATTATAAGCTTCCGGTATGAATATTTCCTTGGATCGAATGATGAAGTGATTTCCTCTGTAGGTGGTAATATTCGCTAGCTTGGAGCTGTATTTAACACTCACCTAGTTGTAGATTACATTGTTCTAAAATGGCGAATAAGCCGCATTTACTTATTGTTTCTTGTGTTTCGCAACATAGATGTGCACAATATTAGCGGTAGACGTTCATCGTATAATGCTAACCTGTTTTGAAATATTATATTTCCATTATGTTTATATCGCCTAGCTTTTAATATGAGGCTAAAAGAAACCACCGAAGAATGCTCCATTCGTTTAGCTTCGAAGGATTTCTGGTGTCCATATCTACACTGCTAGGCTGAAAAACTTCTATATGAAATTTCTTAAATGTCATAGATTTAAATTCAATTTGAACTGTTTATTGAAGTATAATGCGGACTCCAACAAAAAATTTCCATCCTGGATTCTAATCTTAGTTTGCCAAAGACATACCCATCGGCTAGTTCGGTGATGTCGTATCACCGGAAATCTGTTGTATCGTTTCCGGTTTCATAAGCGGGACCGGAAATGGAGGCACCGGAAACCAGAAAAGTGAGAATGTTTCGATTCATTCCTAGTATACACTATTGTCTAGGTGATTGTATGAAGCGCTATTTTTCACACAAGTGCTGAATCCGGAGTATTATGCGCTAAGAAAATGATTTTTGCACTTCTGGAGGATGAAAGAAATAAAAAAGGAGTGGTATTTCCGTTTATTAACTTATAGACATTTATTTCTCTATTCATTTTCCTCGTGAAATAGGTGCAACGTTATTAACCAAATATCACCGTCGAAATAATCGTATAAATACCAGGTAGTTTTTTTTTGATTATCTTAAACGATAATCTATATATGACGATACAGTATTTCATCGTTAATAGTGCCCCCATGTGCTTTAAAACGAGGGAATATGGTAGTGATTTTCAGGAGAGGCTTACTTCAGGTAAGAAGCGAATGCAGAATGGAGGCAACACAGAAGAGGATGAAGAAGGCTGTCGACGAGATGATCGACGAGATTGATCGAAAGTAAGTCCACCAAAGTGTTGTCGTTTGCTATGTAGCGGTTCTCTCACCTGATCGGTCAGGCAATTCATGGTCGTCGCCTCGCCGGGAATTCCACTGTGCACCAGAAGTTGTGGTCGGGCTAGGTGGCGAAGAAATCAACCGACTGGACTGGCTTCATACATCGCTTCAGACACATTTCACCTCCTCTGGAGACCTTCGTTTTTAAAATTCTGTTTGATCTGAAGACCTTTGGTGACCTTATTTCTCATTGACATCCTGAGACAGACAAGCTGATAGATTGTGGACGTACTTTCAACATTTATTGTCACTCACAACAGATTTTTCTATGCAAAGGAAAATATTGTAGTATAGGTCTGTACGAAGGGGATAATACACATTAATCATGCGCGTCGAACCAGCAACTCTTCCATCATCCATTCGCTACGAATACGCCAAATTGCCACGGATTTTATCTGCAAAATTTTCTTCAACTATCATTAGTGGGGAAATTTTTCAAGGGAAGATCTGGGACGACAATGCAGGATAGATTAGTAGAGTCTCATGCATTTTCATATCTTCTTAAATAGACTGGAAGGAGTATTATTTTATAGGGAGGATAGGAATCAAAAAACTACAAAAGCTGGATAAAGATAGGCCGTAGAGAGATGTAAGCCTTCTTTTCAAATCTTTGCTTCAAGGCACGGTCAGCTCATCTGCAAAGTGAACTGAAAGTGACCGTTAGCTAATCAACACGAATGGCATTCTCCCCATCTTTGCCATCAGCGGCAAAAGGCGTTTATTTAAGTGCAGTTTGCTGGTAAAATAATTTTGCAAAGAAAAACTGATTCCAAGTATCCCCGATTGGGAACATCACTGATCCCCTCGTCGTGGTACGGATTACAGGTTGTTGCAAAGGGGAATTATTAACGAATGTTGAAACAACGGTCGGCATAGCGCAAAATTTATCGAAACATTCCTATGCCACTCGATTTTCCACATAGAAATGCTTTCTGATCAAGCATTGCTAAGAACAGATGTTTGTCAAGGAGATGGGAATGTTACTCTGAATTTCAGCATAGAAGCAGGCTCCTTTGGTCTGAGGTGTGAAATTAGAAGGAGGTCTATTTGCAACATAAGATCCCCCCCACTCTGCGTTGTTGCCTCTTAATAGTTCCAAGTCTCCTTCCCATCTTCGAAGGAAAATAGAGATATATTGAAAATTACCTCCCCCCTCCCCCCGCGATATTGCCTCTTAATAATTCCAACTCTCCTTCCCACCTCCGAAGGAAAATAGAGATATATTGAAAATTACAAGGCATTATATGCATGTATGTTTATGAAGATGAATATGTTAGGTTATAGTTTGCAGATATTTGCGTGATGTTCAAAAAAAGATGTTTTTGTGTTCGTCGAAATGTTGTGATGATAAAACACTGAGTCGCGAAGATGTGGAAAGCTGTGTGGATAGATGCAATACGACAATGAAAGGTGCACAGACGACACTCGAAAGGGAGCTTGGCGAATTACAGGTAAGCTATTTTACTTCTTGATCGAGTAGTTAGCGCATGAAATTCTAGTTAGGTGATTGAGTTACACATGCTCCATCACTATTGCTGCCATCAAAATGCGCCCATCTATTTCGTAGTCTTTTCTTTCATCCTCCTCCCCTCCCCATCCCTCCTCCCTCCTCCCCTCTCCCCCCACTATCTGAATTACCATCAAAACAGAGTACTTTTGATAGCACTGTTTGAAGAGAGGAGAACAGAATCGCCGCTGGAATTTGGAAAAAACAGAGGGATCGATGTAAATAAGAGATTAACGAGAAATAACGGTTAGGCAAACAAATAAAGTTGCATCCAAAGCCGAAGGGAAAATTCAGCGGAAAAAAAAAGGTTTGAAGTACGCATAGAAATTTTGAGCGCGTAGTTATGCGTAATTTCTGAAAAATAAGTGGCATTTTTATTCGATTATTAGGGGGATAATGGTACTCAAAAGGAAAACATTACGATTTCAGGCGACTGCGTAGAAGTTTTAGGGTCTCGGGAGTTAGAGAGCAATTTCGTGGGATTTCAAGAATGGGACGAGAGACTCGGTCGTTGTTTTTTATTTTTGAACGAGATCATTTTTAAAGAGCGTGCATGATGTCCATGCATGATTTGTCTCTTATCAGGCAGCAGATAAGCAACAAACGGTGGGCCTCTTCCCCTCCCCTTCTCCCTCCCCCTCCTTCCCACCCCTATCTCCACGAACCTGCGGAATTTCGTATTTTCTTTCACCTCAAAAGATGTTTTTCTAAATTTCTGATTGATGGAGGGCTTGTTTTATGAAATTTACGCAGGCACTGGGGAGTTTAAAGTGCATTTCATCCAAGTGACCTCTTTCTTCTCATTCATGACTTGATCTAAGGATATCGCTTCCTTCGTCCTCTCTTTGGCGTCGAGATTGGAATCTTGACGTTGACAGTGTCTATCAAGACACGTTCGTTACTCTATACAGTTGTTTCAACTTATTCTGTATAATAGAATGTGAAATAGTTGATATTGCAGGGCCAATTGAGTCGGTGTGCGATGACTTGTTACGATAGGTTAGTGCAGAAGTATGGTCCAGATCCAAACAAATACGGTGATGCACAGATGATGTCGTTCAACGAGCAACTCGAGAAGTTAGTGCTTATTGCTGTTGAGTGGGATTCTTGCCTTAATATAGGTGAATATACCGTAACGTAAAAGCTGCAGTCATTATTATAATTGTTAGATGCGATGAGACTTGAATGAGCGTCATAAGTGAAGACGTGATTTTTGCATATATAATTCCATAATCAATTGCAGTTGCGTAATTACCGATGATACTTACAAAATTGAGAGTTTCATAAGTATGCAAATATATTATGTGCTGTATTTTCCTATTTCTTTTCTTCTTCATAGTTTTGCCATTAAAAACATAAAATTCCTATTAGTTTTTACCGATCCTTACAGATAGTAGTGCTGTTGCAAATGCAACTCTAAATGGGGCCAATAAAGAAGCAAACCCTGCCATAAGACCTGGGGTTATAATCCATGATTGTGCGGTATTTGCTTCTATTATTGGCTGACGTTAAAGGGTATATGAAAGATAGTTTCTATTTCAGGTGTGTATCGGGATGCGCTGACGATCACATTAAATTATTGCCAAAGATAAAGCAACGTTTCGCAGATTCATTACATTAAATTAGAGCGCTCTCTTCTGTTACCTCGTTGCTCATTTATGTGCCCATGTGATCGTTTAGCTATATTGTTATGTTTTATTTACCGTTAAAGTTTTCACTCTTTAGTTTATTATTATTATTTTTTTTTTTTTTTTAGTAATTGATTGACTCCTAGGGTTATTTCGATGTCGATTTAATGCTAGAATTTTTGTTAAGTTAATTTGTTCAGTAGTTTAGCAATTGTTTCATCGTTTATGGGAAATCGTTTGGTGTTTTATTTTACATTAGGAGAATAAGAAGAGAAAAGGATGAATATATTGTTTTGATGCATTTATTCTTTCTTCCGTTTTTTCTTTTGTATTACTTATTCAGTCCAAGCATATTTCCATTATTTTTAAAGTTAAGAATGAACGGCAGAGCATATTCACAAATTTTATGATCGTTTAGTAGGAATCTGAAGTTGAAATTTTAATGCTACTTACTATTGTGGTATACTCAATATATTTACTACTGGTAGTTCTAGAAATTTTGCTGCATTTTAGCGTATGGCCATTAGAAATTTTTTATGATATTTTTGAATGTATCACCCAATTCCGTATCCACCCTCCTTCTTTCTTCCCCTCTATTTAATTAAGTGATTGCGAAAGGTTTCTAGGTAAATGTCAGTGAATGCATAATGGCAATTTCTTTTTGTTTTTATTTTGTTAATCGTCCTAACAATTTGGGGAAGCGGATTGTTATAAATTATTATCTGCATATGACTTTCCACCGTTTCATGCGGCGACGTAAGGCGGCTGTGAAATAAAAAAATAGTTTTACACAAATATACGGCTTAGATAATTTTGTCAAATATTTTTTCTTTTGAGGGCTATAGTGAAGGAGAGAGGAGAGGGAAAAGGGACTTTTAAAAAATTCTCTTTGGTTATTGTTTTAGGTGAGTGATCTTACATTTCGACATGTTAAGATTGGAAAGAGTAAAGATTTTATGGTGGAAATGAGAGCCTTATTTAGGTTTCTTGGATGTTGTTATCTCTGATAAATTTCATGTTGTTTCGCTGCAATTGCGTTTATTATATAAAGAAATTCGACACGTTCTTTAATGAGATCATCCTACAGTATTCGTAAATGTAGTTCATAGAAAGAGAGAGTGGCGAGTTTGCAGGAAACGGTAGAGGTTTCGGATGCTGCATAAGCTAGCGAAAAGGAGAAGCGATATCCCACTCAAGTAAACCAATCGCATTTGCAGTATCGTTCGATCCTTCAGCGTTTTAATCTTTACTTCAGCAGATTGCAATGACCAACTTTATGTAGGCAGTTGCTGAAATCTGCATATGACGGCTGCAATCACGCGACTCGGCGGTATCGGTGGGATGGGAATTCAGACTTGGTTTTATATATAAGAGTAATTGTTTCAACCATTTAAATGTAAAAATTTCCACAGTTGAAATGCACTTTATGCAACTGCTTATTGTTGCTTCTTTATACATCCAAGTTAAGACGCGTTTCCACGGTAAATCTGCATCTACTCGACAGCTGCTGCTTTTGGTATCGTGTCGACTTTCTAATATTATCTACCCAAGATTACCTGTAATTCGTTTCTTATCATTTCCCGCCATAAGTCTTTACTTAGTGGTGAGAAAGGGTACGAAAGCCGATTCTGAAATAAGGACGCCTGTAAAGACCATTTCACAGCAGATGTCAAACGTAAGGCCGTGGAGCATACGATTATGTCATCGGCAAGTCCTTGGTGAGCAGACTGCTCCCAGAAATGCCTTGTAGTTCCCACGGACGCATTGCAGGATCGGTCGTCGACTTCAACTGAAGCCGCCTGCAACTTTGTGCCTTATAGTTCCCACGGACGCATTGCAGGAACAACAGAATCAAAATCATTCCCTCCTACGATGTGCCAACGGTACATCCTTCGTGGTCGATGCAAAAAAAGAACAGCAATGGCTTTCTGATATATTAACTAGTGTTGAAAAAGCGCATGGCCTTCTGCAACGACGACATGAAAGTGAGGTGAATTAGGTGGTAAAAATATTGAATGAAGTGAACGTTGATGGAATGTCACTAGAGCTGTTCCGAACAGCAGTGATCAACCCCGAAAAGCGGCGTCCAATCAAAGCTATTTTCAAGCATGATATTGCACAAATATTACGTCTGAGTCGTTCAAGTTTATTTCTGTTTATATCCGCTCACTTCATTTTATGTGGTTCGCAGACAGCGTTTTACGCAGCGCAGAGATGACCCAACCGGGTTTTGTGAAGTATATAACCGCGACGCAGTTAGACATAACCCACTTATCTGCCGATAATGGGCAGGCTAAGCTCTCGCCCCGAATATCCACCTCATGCTCCCTAGTCGGAGGTTGGATATTACGGGCGAGAATTTAAACACCTAATTTATTTGTTTATTTCAACATCCCGAATTAAGAAAATATACAAAAGCATGTGAGCATAAACAGCAAGAAGGAGCGAAACGTTCGCCATGCTACAAACGTTAGGTGAGTAGTACATCTCATACGTAAAAGTGGCGATAATGTGTGGATCGAAACAGCTCAGCCGCAACCCAAAAGCTGAAGGGTTAGGTATATTAACGATATTGGCGGGGAGCGGGTTCCAGGCTCGTGCAACATGAAGCTGGAAGCTTGGTTTTTAAAAGCATAATAAAAACCTCAATCTCTTGTCATTGCCAGATTACATAGCATCTGGTCAAGCCTCGAAAGAGAACGAATTTGCAAATCCTTCAAGGACAAATTAAGGATAGAGGGCCAGGATAGAGACCTTAAACCCTTATCCTACATCCCCCAAGTGATGCTCGACACTGATAAGCTCCTCACTTAATTATCGATGAGGCTGGATTTAGCAGCAGTGCTAACTCAACAGCAATTACTCGTAAAGTAAATTAGTTGTTTGTAAAACCACAAATGCTAAAGCCATGACCTATTACCACCCACTTGCAAGTCCTTTCCGTACCTGCTCTTTTCGAATGAACATGCTATCTATAGATAGTGCAACCTCACAATGCATTGGAAGGGAACACACTGCTCAATGCCTAGGTTTGTTAACAAATTCGCTGCAAGGTGTCCTCTGCATGTGTTGGATTGTGAAATCGAGGTAGTGCATCGTTCCAGTCCATCCAACAGATCTACATATCCTTTTCGATATGTGATAGTATGGTAGATCTCAAAAATGAGATTATAAACGCATGTACTCATGGTGCTGCTGTGGCGGGAAGTTTTTGGCGGGAAAGTGAGCGTCGAGGAACTAGCGCAGATTGGAATGGATCAGTCGATGAAGTTGATGATGAGTGGAGTGGTTGTTCGCGTTGGCCGTTCCGTTGGTGTCGTACGATGCTGTTCTTTTTTTTTTGTTTTTGGGAACGGGAGCGGTCGTCAGTTTCGTTTCAGTTAAATAAGTGGGAACGAGGGGTTTATTTTGGAGCGCAGTTTATTTAATGTTTGAACGTTGATGTTGAAAATGCTATCCATTCCTAATTAGAATATCGTATTCTTTTTTCTAATGAAAATTTTCTGAAGAATTTTCCAGATCTTTTCCATAATAAAACGAAATAATTTTTCCACGCATATGTTTCACTTTTGTAAGAATTGAACATATTTCTGTAGGAAGTCAAGGCTAGCTGATAACGTTTCAAATTAACGTTCGGTTGGTGATGAGTTGTAGTCGGACTCATCATAGATAGGTTATTTCTTTATGGATATATGAAAAGTTCACTTTTTGACACATAAATGAGGAAGTAGCTTATGTGATTTTTTGAGTTGTTCGCCGTTATTGAATGTGAACTTTCTTTATGTTGGCGGTTGTGAGATCGGGATTACATTTAGTCCTAGTGCCGTCCTTGGTGGTGACCGGAACCGAAACCACGATTGAATCATGCTGCATGGAGAAAAGGGTTGAACCATGTCCCATTCGGCAGATGGGTTCTTACTCTCCACTAGTGCTAGTCAAATCTTATATCGGTTCTTGCCCCGGGTACTGTTCACATCGGAGCCAGATTTCGCTGTTCAAAATCAGCTTCAAAAAATTAGTCTAAAAAAGTCGCCTTCATCCTGGATGCGAAAAAAGCCTTTTTTGTTGATCAGTGTTTGTCGAAAGGAGAAGGCATCATCAAACGCTTTTTCAGATTTTTAATGCGAGTATTGATGCATTTTGCAAGGGTGAGCATTACTAAAGAAATATTAGTGTGTTCCACATGTGATTGTTAAAAATGAGTCGACATGAGTTTTCATAAAAGTTGTAGGCAAAACAAGCGTCCTAAAAAAACTGGCTAAGAGTTCATACTGTTTCATACTGTAAATGGTAATACGGTCTCCCAGTGGTGCAGTTCCACTTTAATGTGACAATTCAAGAATATTTCCTGTTGGGATACAAAATATGCAAATTTTTATCATTTGAGAAATGATTTCGTCACGCAGAAAGTTTCATATAGGCAATCGGTTTCATTGGATTTTCGATGGAAGCATCCCCTAGGCAACGGATTTTCAGAATGATGGAGCTTTTCACAAAAAAGGGCTGTGACCTATCATATTGAGTGAATTAATGCATTTATCAAAAAATAGGTCCAAGGAATTTTTATGGAAATTTTGGAAGAAGGTGAGGAGGAGGACGACACTGGCCACTATCGTATTCTGTGTGCAGTTATAATGGTATCCTTAGGAAGTAAAATGAACAGTGCTTTGCATTTAGTAGTATTCTTTTCTATGTAATATTGCATTGCATGCTCATCGGGGCATAGTACTCGATACTGTGTGCAGTTACTTGTTGATACCCCTTTATATAATTTTGTGCAGTTATTCGTTGATACTCTTTTATTTAATTCTTTTCGCATCATTGCTTCTTGACCTGATATTTCCCCTCCTTGAAGGTTTGCCATAGAGTTACATCTAGGAAGCCAAACTTTTTGTCTGATCTTTAGCAAAAGGTCCTTCAGAGAAGCTTTCGGTCACATCGAACACGAATGCCGACTGTGTTTCTGACACCAGATAGCTCTCAAGTGCTCGCCGAAAAGCTCACGAGATTGAACATTCTAACAGCTATAAGTTCTCTAAGGAGTTATTCGACTCGTTGAACATGAACATGAAAGTCAGACATCAGGTCGTGGAGGCCAGTGAATGTTGCGGAAGGAGGGAGGGTAGGAGGAGAAGGGAGGTGTCATGGAATTGATCGTGGCCATGCGCAAATTTAATATTCTTACTCCTCGTTCCTAAAAATCCTAAAGCCATTTGTGACGGAGGAGTGGGACGGACAGTCGGGATCCTTAAATTGGGATCCCGATAGCAGCATTAATTTGCTAGCAGCGATATAATTTCCGCAGTATTTTCCTAAAAGCATTGTTGCCATATGATCGTTCTCCCTATTACGATAGCCAGTTCTCTCCCTCCCCCCCCCCCCCCCCCCCCCCCCCC
>QEWY01003171.1:0-46876 GCA_006503575.1 Baylisascaris schroederi
TATATATATATATATATATATATATATATATCAACTAGGTGATTATTGCGATAGCAGGTAGGATCCAGATAGCACCCAAATTTAGTTCTCTTTAAAATATTTTAGTCACTACTCATCGGTCGCCTTATTCCGCTTTGCCTTATGGAGGCGTCTGTTTTCGCGCAATAGCTTAGAGATGGATTGAAAACGCTTTTTTTTCTTTTAAATTTTGACGATTTGTTGGTTTTACTGGGAAGCGCATTATTAAGCTTTTCTTTTTTCAGTTGCGCAATCAGTTGAAGTGGTATCACTTAAAACAAAAAATCAAATATCGTGCTAATCTCTCTTAGGCA
This sequence comes from Baylisascaris schroederi, assembly GCA_006503575.1. Lineage (NCBI taxonomy): Eukaryota > Metazoa > Nematoda > Chromadorea > Rhabditida > Ascarididae > Baylisascaris > Baylisascaris schroederi. The sequence continues at coordinate 333 of QEWY01003171.1, forward strand.
CACCTTTTCACTCATATTTAAGCTGACAACAACCATAATTTCCATTGAAGAATAAATTTTCACTTATTGCCAATCATATTTCCAACAATATTTAAGGTCTATATATCGATACTTTTACTTCTTTTGGGGATGGAAGAGGGAAGAAGGGGAGGGAATTTCCCTTATATTATCCAGAAATCACTTGTTCTACTTGAATGATGCTTATGAAAATTCTATTGTTGCAACAACAATTCATCTCTGACGGAATGTACTTAAATACTCAAACAACGAGAGATATTAGTCGCTATCAAAGATCTTTTCTTACGATACTATGGCATTTTGTTTTTTATTCTTTCGATCGATTTATTTCATTCAATTATTCCATATTTTATATGAATGTATGAATTAATAGATAAACCAACAAATATCTGAAATGAAATTAGAGTCAATGAAGAATATTTACTATAAAATTAGATTAATAAAAAGTAAATTCAAGATTAAGTTTAATAAATAAGTGGATAAATGTCTGCAATAAAGCTGAATTTATCGTCGATGATCACATGAATGGTACACACAAAAAAAGAGCGAACGATAGGGCCAAACGACTATTTGAGAGAAAATAGCGAACAAAAGGTCGAAGTTTACAGTTTTTTTGATACGCTATAGATTGTAAGGCGTAACGTTTAGACAGCGAATGAGTGGCGACATCGTCGCATTGCGACATAACACCATCACCATCTTATTTGTATCGATTCGATCGTTTACGCGCGATGATTTTTCGAAATATTTGTAAAAAGTGGGATTTCTGAAAAATTTACATATCAAAAACTGAAATAATTTACATATATTCGTTGAAAACCTTTTCTATCAATCGTTTTAACTCATAAAAATGCTATCAGTTTTTACATATAAGTTTGTGTTTAGAAATTTCTCGAAAAAAAATTAATTTGCGTATGAATTATTTATTTTTTTTATTGTTGTTTTTTTTATTTTTTGTTATTTATTTATTTATTTAAGTTGGTTATTTTGATTCTAGTCAAGTTGATGCTATTGTTAAGGAGTAGATTAATATTTTCGTCATTGTAGAAATCGATCAATAATTTTAAATTCCATGCTAAAGAGTTCTTTAAATATTCCATAAAATTTCAGTATTTTATGAATTTTCAATTAAAATTCTCAGGCGTTTTTTTCATCTTCTATTAAAAAACCGTCCCGAGATTCGTATAGGGGTTTCGAATGAATATTCACGGTCGCTTAAGTACGAAAGGAGGAAGAGATGCACGTTATCGGTCTAGTCGCATCGTAACGTTGAGCTAACGGCTTATGCTCACTGAGAAAAAAATGGAAGTCACAAATATTTTTTCTCCATTTCCGCGAATACGTTTCTGGAAAGCGCATTATGACATCAACTCGATGACGTCATGATATCATCTCAATGACGTCATGATATCACCTTAATGACGTCATATGTATTTTTCTTTCTATCGAGAATAACTTGTCATTTTTCACTGTTTCTGAACAATATTTAAATCAGTTGTAGAAATTTAAAAACCTCGAAAAATTTACTTCGATTTAATTTTTCATTATCGCATGTTTATCGAATTATATAAAAACAATTTTTTGTATGAAATTTGTGGCAATGATCGAATCAATTGAAATATGAGAGTATTTTTTTTAGTATATTTTATTATTTGTTGGTGACTTATAAAAGTGATTGATAGGATAAGCAGAATAAATAAAAAAGCGCATATTGTGCTATCAACCTTCCCCCCCCCCCCCCCCCCTGGTAAATCTAGAATAAAAACAGACTCCAGTACCACTCGAGTTGTTTGTCCTAAGCAGAAAATAATATTGTTACAGTGCCAACAAGACGTTATAAGTGTAACACCATTGAACTGTTGTAAACGCCTTCTATACTCACGTATCACGTGATCTAAATGCCCACCTTCATTAACTTGCTTAGTGGGTGGTATTTGAGGGTTTTATTGTGGGTTAATCTGAAAAGCTAACAGCCGCTTAGCAAATATTCCATTGTGAGAGCGAAAAGCACACATTGAGGATTGAATTATAGAATGTTCTCTGCGGATAAGCCACTCCCACCACCACCAGCACCGCCTAAATCGCGTAACGAGAGTCTCGCTGCATCGTTGTCATCCTATCGGACACGTCCCACTCCATCCTCAAAAGGTATGTTCGTGAAATTTTCGTTTATTCTTTTAAAATATAAATATATTAAAAAAAACGATAATAAAAATTATTTTTCGAAATTATTCTTCAATACGTTGATTAGTTGTTTGTGAAAATTTTTTATTTTTATTTTTATCCTTTTTTTTTAAATTTTCGGCGAAAGGAATTTACATATTGTGACGAATTTATGGAAATTTTGTGATATCAAATCAATAATAAGAGTTCCCGGTGAATTTCTTGGTAGATCGCTGTAAATTTATTCAGACAAACGTTCAATTTTATCATAGTTTAAATTTTCGATGACGTCATTTTCCCTCGTGTTGTTTATCTCTATGAAAAATATAGCGACGAATTTTGAGTATTGTAAATAATTTACATTCCAGCGCGTATCAAAAAGGTGACAAAATAATTTTGACACTATTTCATAGACGATATTTTTTGACTCAAAAAAAAATTTTTTTTTCATTCAGAATTTATGTGATCGGTTGGTCATTAGCAACTAATGAACCTCATATCGTAACGACCGATCACATAAAAATTCGCCACTCGCTCATGAATGAAATTAAACGATAATTATAATGCAAATGTTAGGTAATATAAATATAAAATATTGATCTATATCGGTATTTGATGCATGCATTCTCCTTTATTGATCAACTTGGCATCAGAGCTGAATAATGAGACTGTATTTTATTTTGATATTTTATCGTTCAAGGTGGTGGAATGGATTTCACTTCTGCACGAGCATTATTCGATATCGCAAAACAACCTGAAGTGCAACGTGGTGTTATCTCGGCTGCAAAAAATCCAGCTATTCGATCAGCCGCTATTTCTATAGCCAAAAATGAGCAGGTAATTATTTTTAGCATTTTTTTTCCTTCTTCAAGTATTTTCCTTTTATTTGCAATCGATGCATGAAATTACCTTGAAAATTTAATTAGTAACTTCCGTACAGTACTCAACTATCAAGAAATTCTTACTGTAACTTCACTCAAATGAATTTTTGTAATAGATAATATTGGGGCGTTGCAGCAAGTGGAATTGCTTAAAATATTTGCAAATCTGTTTGAAATATCGTAACGCATCTGTTCTTACTGACTGAAAGTTAGTGTCACCGACGTCGATATGTTAGTCTTCAATTCGTTAGTTTCACCTCGGAACTATTGAAGCTAAACATACGGAATACCGGAGTAGAATCTAAATTTTGGGACAACCCGTACGCCACTTTCTAGGTTGATCGTCATCTCTGGAGAGATTTCCTCGTAATTTTGGATACATTTAAGTGCCGTGCCTGAAAAATTTGTATACTTTTTGCATTAACAGGCTCACATTTTACAAGCGACCGATTCACCAAGGTGGATATATCATAAAATATTAGCAGAAGTTATTCGATCCCATTAACATTTGCATAATTCATTATTTGTAGGTAATTTATGAAAGCAGTTGGTATTCATATAGAGTATAGTATGCTATTTTCATCTAATATTAGATCTGTGTTCTTTTAAATTCTCAAAGGAGTTTTATATTTTCGTTGAGCCTCTGAAGGGAGTGATACTGTACGTATACAGTACTAGAATATTCGCAACTAAACACAGGCAACTGAACAGATGCTAGCATAGTAATAGTCGTTGAAGAGAAGCTGTTGTGGAAGTATTGCTATGGAAGAGTTGCAGGTCCGATCAGCAGCAATAAGAACAATGCAAGATGAGAATGCACGTAACACAGTTGTGAATGTTGCGAAAATGTACGATTCACAACCGTCAAAGAATGCATCTCATTCTTATGGATATGGTTCATCACTAACGAAGATATCCGACGTTCATGCCAACCAGCTGGCTTCAACGCCATCGCAGATGCCTAAAGTGCCATCTACGCCCAAACCGACATCTCTTTATCCGTCTTTATTCGATGAGCGTCCATCATCAACTGTTGGCACATGGGTGTCACCTCAACCTTCTTTAGCAACTTCTTCAAATATTACGACGATGAATCGTTCTTGGGATTCGTTGACAAGCAGTAATCTCTCATCAGTGCACAATGAACTTGCCTCACTCAATCTCTTCCAGACGACAAATAGTAAGCACAAAATTACTTCATTGTTCTGTGAATGTTAATTGATACTCAAACATAAAACATTTTTATTGATGGTTATAATTTTACCGAACGATAAGCATTTGTTTAATCGGTCGGTTTCAAAGGATTGTAGAAAATGGCATGATTGAATATTTGTAATTGTCTTTGAATATTTATGCAAGCGGTTGGTCTGGTATAATGGAATGCGGAGGTCAGTTTTCTGTCGGTCCCTTTGAAATGCCTTTCTACTCCAGGGGAAAAGTATTTATCGCAAAGAGAGAAAACATTATTTAGAATGCGATATACGAATTTGCTATTCTTCATTTATCGGAGAGATATTTAAATCATCTCTGAACCATTGCAAGTGAGCTGCATTTTTATTTTTCGATTTTTTTGATGAATTCTCTCATGAATAGATAATCGTACAGGTAAGTAATTTTATTAAAATCAATCGTTTCGTAACTATTAATCTATGCTGAAAAAAACATTCAATAATGTCGACTAAAAAATTGATGAAATTTTTTTTTTAGAAAAAATTCCACCAGCACGACCACCTCCACCAAAGAAGAAATCCTCAACAGCACCTGCTTCACCTACAAATGAGCCATATGCACTTGTCAAATATCCCTATAAAGCAACACAATTTGATGAACTTACTTGTCAGCCGAACGATGTTGTCCTTCTTAAAAAAGAGGTTCATTTTTTGTTTTTACTTCGATTTTTTTCTTGTTTTTTTTTTGAAATAGAATTTACAAGTCATTCTATAAATTTTTTTCTTCAGGTAGATGAGCAGTGGATTTATGCACTTAATACACGTACGGGTGAGCATGGAATTGTACCGATCGTATTTCTTGACATAAAAGTACCATTGGTACCTACACAAACGTCCAATACTATTTCAAGAGCTGCATCCTCCGTACAGAGGTTTATTATTTTATCGCTCACTTTTATTTGATATTTTTAATATACGACATTTGTGTTATTTGTTCATCTTTTTTATTGGCCGATTTAAATTTTTAAATAGTCCTTCGACAACAGATTCTATGGATGTGGGACTTAATCTATACGATTACTAGTATTCTTCAAGACCGAAGTAAAGAAATGGATTGAATCGGAAAATGCTTGCGTTGTTACTTGCACTCTTAATCTGAATCCTTAATTAGTTCCATTTCCTTAGGTGTGCAATTTTTTAATGATCTAAGTTAACCCATTTGCAGGAAAGAAGCAATAGCACGTGCTCTATACGATTATGATACGGGTGTTGCCGGTGATTTAAAGGTAGGATACATTTAAAAGTCACATGATAGTCTAAGCTAAATTAAGGAAGATCACATCTGCGTTTTGTTATGCTTTTGAGTAATCTTGAGGAAAAATCTTTCCATCAGACATTGAGCAAATTTTTTTCAGAAATTTCCCTGCAAAAAATTTTTCGTACTATACTGGCGAATATGAATATTTGAATTAAATATTTTTTATTGATGGAAAATTGTTTCAGTTCCATGTGAATGATATTATCAAATCTATCGAGAAGGTGAACGACGATTGGCTTCGTGGTGAGATCGGTTCACTAAAGGGCATATTTCCAGCGAATTTCGTACAGCTGCTAACACCTTTGCCATCATCACAGTCTCAACAATCTTCGCAAAAAATTTTATCGCCAATGTCGTCAGAATTTTCGACATCGAAAGAAACGGTGATCGCTGCTTACGATTACAACAGTGGCGTCGCAGATGATTTGATCTTTCGACAAGGTGACGTCATCGAAGTTGTCGAAAGGGTCGGCGCCGAATGGATCAAAGGACGCTTAAACGGAGCCGTAGGGCTTGTTCCATGCACCTATATTGTTGGATCAAACACCGCTAAGACATCTGCGTCGGCGGTCAGCGGTTCGAGAGGTTGTCCTCGTATTGTGCATGCAACACGAGATTACTTTAACACCTCATCCAACCATCTTTGTTTCTCAAAAGGCGATGAAATCGAAGTCGTGCAAGAGGTTTACTTTTCAATCATTTATGGCATTGAAGTTCTTACACTTTAGTATATATAAAATAAAGCTCGTTCCTCACTAGTAAATATACTCCCATGCATTGCCTACAGGTGCGTAGTGATACCTTGCTGCAGATATTGGCATCTTTTTCTATACTCTTTCCCATTGCAACTACTCTTACCTTCCTAGAAGGGTTTTCTAATCACTGATATGCAAATGAGCTAAAGCATTTGCATATATAACTTTTTTTCACTTAGCAATGATAATGTTGTTGTTGTCTTTACGACGATAGTAATTGAAAAATTCAGTCAATAGTATTATACGATTACTTCATTGCGTTAAATAGTTTTAACGATTTTTCCACACAAAAGCTTTAGTCTACTCTCTAAACAGTGTTATAAAATTAAAGTAGGGGTAGTGTTCTTCAGAGCTTTTACCTGGTATATTAGTATTGCTGATATTTTCCCACATTATGAAATGAAGGAATGAAAATATCCATACACAAAAGTAACGACCTCCCGAATACTGTTTTTGTAGACGGATCAATATTTCGACAAGGATGTACAATCTTAGATGCGCAATTTTAGGTTGATGATCAATGGTTGAAAGGTAAACTGTTGCTGAACATGTCGAATATGAAGTCGTTTCCCATTGGTATCTTTCCGCGTTCGGCGGTGCAATGAGACGACACTCGCCGTGAATGGTCACATTGAATCTGTGATAGTTTTCCTCGTGAGTGTGATCTTTGTTCTGTGTTTTGTTTTGGCGTTTCCACTTATTTCACGCTCGGGAAAAGCTCATTTTCTGAACTTTAGGGCTAAGATTGAACAAATCATGTCTGGGAACGACCTTAAATGTTTCCAATATACCGCACTATCTCAATAAAGCTCGTTTCACTAAAATGAGCTCCTTGAAACTTTTGAAGAAAAAATGTCCCCCTCTTCTTTCAAATTTTACAATTTAGCAAATGGTAAGTAGTCTTTAATATACAAGCCTATAGTTGAATCTGCTTAAACGGAAATCAACAAATCGTTAAGCGAAAAAATAAGGAATATTGGGTATATTTAAGGCTACCATATATGTCCTTTTGTAATGGTGGTTTTATTGCAGTTGGTTCATCATAAGTGGTATTGACTTTTCCCGGGTGATTTACAAATATTACAGAAATATATTCAAATATTGACTTATATGTTGGCCGCTTGTGTTAAGAAAGTGATAAAATTTTTACATCTAAATTGTGCTATTTTATCATTTATCATTGATATTGAAAAAAAATTTTTTTTTGAGGTTAATTTTGATCTAATGCAAATAGTTATTCAGTTGATTTGGTTAGGTGCGCAAATTACGTCATGTGATCACTGTTTCGATGTTGAGTGGAGAGGTGAACTGGAGGGGTGATGGGGAATGTGGGTGATATGCTGCTTTCTTTCGTTCAGAGTTGCATATCTTTTCCTGGTTAATTGGTGATTTAGTATAGGCATTGTCGAGTGGGACCTTTCGAAAGTGGGAGGGTGTGCTTTTCATCCTTTTCCTTTCATTTATTTTCCTTGGAGTTGTGCTCACTTTCTTATCCTGAACTCCCGGAGTTCGGGATAAGCTCACCTCCCTACTTTGGAAACATTTCTCGCCATCTGAAAAATTTTAAAGGGCGTTCGCGGCTACAAATAGTCAATTGGGAGAACTAGGTTGTCTGCAGAGGGAACGCAACGTCACTGGCTCCGAATCGATGGAATATAGTTTTGAGTGTGAAGAAAAATCCTGAAGTATGCAAATATCTGGATCACATCAAATATGTAAATTTGATTTGTTAATATTTCAACGAAGATGGACAAAAGACGAAGCATGCATATGTCATTGTATATCATTTTTGGTTGCGAGTGGACGGGTCCGACGTTTTCTCCTAGCGGTCTCGATATTAGACGTAAGTTTGCTTAAAGCAATTGATAGCTTATTATTCATTTATATTTATTAAAGGTCAATGCATTAAGTATGAAGACTAATTTCGCTGTCTATATGAAATTAGATTGCTTGAAAACTTTTCAACTTGCTTTCATTTTGAATAGAAGGGGGAATATATTGGCCATTGAGGATTGGGTGATGCTTCAATAGTGATCGAAGTATGTAATAATTGCTGCACAATGTGAGCGTAAACGATTTAGAAATCAAACGAAAAGATTGAGGGAGTTTCGTTATATCACACCTTACCTCATCCTCCCTCATTATTTTCGTGCCCCATTGTAGGTAGTGAAATATCCTAGAATTTCACAACTCATTGCTCACTGTTACTGTAAAATAATAGAAGAATATGATATGCAAACAAGTATCATATGCAAAAAATATAACTCCTAGCAGCGGAAGAAACTCAGCGCAACCAAAAGAGAAAGTTGTATCAAATTGTACTGTGTATCGAAAACGGTTCTCGCCACTAACGTCACGCCTAAATTTCTTCAATATTTGTAGAGTTTACATCCCGATGGATGTATACATAAACGATGTTAAGTTCTAGATAGAATAATGCCACTGTATAGTTAGAGGAGGTTTGTTCGTTATACGTAGTGGTTAGAATGGTGGTTAGGTGTGCATATCTTTTTATTTGCATATACCTTTAGATGAATAAGCGTTAATGAAGTGAGCGTACGTTGTTTTGCACAAGTTCAATCTGTTGCATCATTGATGAGGACCCGATCGCAACGCATCACCACAGAATGAATTTCCTCTTGTTCAGCAAATGCAGCAATGCATCCCATGCGCCTTCCGTTTCTCATTATGCGGCCTTATTCATATCATGTTTTCAAGGGAAGGTGCCAATATTATAGGGTTGTATAAAAGAGTAGTGCACAACTTCGCAAAATCGAAAGAAAATTTTTTTAATGGAAAAAAAAGAGTTCTGAGAATCAAAAATTGAGATTCTAAATCGCATCTAGGGGGTCATTCAATTAGTTCCGGCTCTCTTGGTTTCCTATTCCATATAGGTGGGAATTCCACTTGAGTAGGAATCCAGGAATGGTTTGTTGCAAACGTTCGAAAGAGCTTGCCTTTTCTTCTTAGAGCTGTTCCATTGCACCATTATCCGAGAGTCTCAGCTACTGCTGCACTAGATGCAAGTGATTGCAACGCCGTTTTATCTGATTCACAAGAAGCTATGAAGAGTATCTTCTATTTGATTTATATGGCTTTTAATTTTTTGACATAAAGATGACTGTTACGTTAAGAATGGGCACTTTCTGACTCGTTTTTGTCTGTTTTTATGGAATTGAAGTGACATATCATCGCTACATCAAAAGAAATCATTCATCATGCAAATCTAAGCTAAACATATGGAAGAAATATTCTAAAGCAATAGTTTTCAGGGCAATGAAAAAAGTGCAAAGCGACAAAAGCGTAACACATGCTCAAAAACGAAAATCTAAACGATCGTTGAGGAGAGCACGCAGCGCCGATGTAAGCAATAAAGCAAATTTCTCTTTATTAAACATATAATACAAAAGCTCTTATTTGACTTGAATTTGATTAAAGAGAATTGTTCTTATTTAAAAAAAACTCTGAGAATTTGGGAAGAATTGGATTTTTTTTTTTTTTTAAAGATAAACGAAGAACGGAAAAAATAATAAAAAATGTGGTAAAGTTGAGTTATTAGATAAGAAGTTAAAATATGCTAATCACTCAATTGTACCTAAAATTTAGTTAGGCCAAGGAACCCTTGAGCTTTTACTATTCTTTTATTATGACAAATTTCTTATAGGTATGAAAAAAATATCGTCCGTATTTTGGAATGTTATTCTTTAGACATGATAACAGATTGTTCAAATGACCTTTTTTTTCGAGTAATAATAATCAAATAATTGAATATTTCTTCTGAATATGTGAATTTTTTTTAATGGAAAGAAAATAAATTTTCAGTCTTCTGATTCTAATTTTCCTATGTAATGAGGTGAATTAGTAAGGTGCGCATGAGGTTATATTTAAATGACCATAGATCCACAGCGAAGAAACAATAGATTTGGAGTATTGCTGACTTTTTTCGAAGTGGTTGAAGAAAAAATTAGTGACAGCATAAATAAAGCGGAGTGTTTAGCGATGACCCAAAACAACTAATTATAGGCATCGGCGGGGGGTAGTGCAGCATCTCGATCCAAGGAATCGTCGGCCTCTGCAGATCAATCTCCCTCCTTGTCGCCCGATCCAAAATCCAATCAGCCAAATGGCGCAAGTACACTCTTAGCAAATAAATCGCCTAGCGGCGGCAACATCACCGACAGAAAATCCAAAACCACTTCGAGGGTTGGCGAATAGTGAGTTTGATCATATAAATTTATCGACATGTCACATTATCGCAAGCAATTCATAAAAATGATTGATCTAATGAGCGATAATAGGTTTTATCGTTCGACTATTTACATAAATATTGATCTCAATGAGATCTATTGGTATTATATACGTATATAACAAGTGCTGCAATATTGCTTCAACGCGTCAGTGTTCTTCTCATCTCTTCGTCGTGCAGATGTTTTGTGAGGTTCAAAATTGTGCTGAAAAATTCGCATACTTGCTGAATTTTGACTTTAAATCTTTTTTTTTTTGGAATTTTAATTGCTCATTCAAACATTTCTTTAAATATATGCCACTCATTCGTCTTTTTTTCTTTATATTTGATTTTCACCTTTTATTTCATTTTCTTCGTTCATAGATAATTTTGCCGCAATATCTCTTAGGCTATTTGTTTCTTTTTTGAGTTTTTTCTCAATTGTAGCTCCCAAACGTCGAATTTGAAATCGGCATCCTCACATTCTCGAGCCAAATCGAGAAGACGAGGGTCTTTGATGGAATCCGAAGATAGGATTTCGTCGACACGAACACAACCTTCCACTTACTTCAGCGATCCGCGTACACAAAAAGCATTTGAGGTTATGTCGCGCTTTGAATTGCCAACATTACTTTCGTCACTAAACGCTTTATGAACTTTCAACTGCTTCTAGAGAATGACGTCATTGTTTATAACATGACGTCATCGTTATTTTCTTCATTCCTTATTTATTACTTTCATTTTACAAATTTTATCCCAAAAATTTTTCCCTTTGACATATCTCTTTACTTTCGGAATGCCAACAAGCGTAAATGATGAAAAAAAGTTTTTTAAAATCGTTTTATAATTCTCCTATGATATAGGTGATACCTTTTCTGTATATTTTTATTATTTAGTGAGTTTTCACTGAAGATTAGCATACCATCATCTAATTAATAATATTAAAATGGTGATTGTTTATAGTAAAAACTAGCTGAAAAAATATATAATTTTAGGATGCAGCTAAAAATTTAGTGAGTGAACAGTGGTATCATGGATTAATGCCACGTGATGATATCGAAGAATTAATCAAAAATTCCGGCGATTTCATCGTCAGAAAAACTGAGGTATATGCTGCTAAATAATATGTGCAAATTGCTCGAGTTCACAATTTTTGATTCTGAATTTATTGAATCTTCAAGTGAATTCTAAATTTTGAGTAACAACATTAGATAGAAATTTAGCAAACTGCTCGAATTTGTTTCTGAATATGGTTATGCCATCTCATTCACCTCCATTCTTATTTTCTAAGAGAAATTCCTATATTATTTTTATCTAAAAAAAGTTCAGAAGAAACTAAATTTAGAAGGACCTTAATGGCTTTTAGCCATAGTAGAAAACCTATTGAGAATTATTTATGTTTCCCACTAGGTTTAGAGGGTAGAGGAGGAATGAGATAAGATTGACAAAAAGAAGCATCGATGTGAACATCGTTCAAAAATCTTTCCGTTCTATTGCGTACATTTAAAAAGCTTATTTACTGCGCATTTTTAAACGCATTACTGCGCATAAAAAAAGAATTTTAATCGTTTAGCGATAATCATTATGAGATTTTGCAAAAAAAAAAGAGGAAAATTTTCGGCTAAATTTTTTAGGTTGGCAAAGTGCCTCGATATGTTTTATCAGTTGTTGCTGGTAAAGCTGGAAAAATACATCACATTCTTATACTACTGAAAGATGGCCGTTGGGTGCTACGAGATGTTGGTCGTTATTTCTTTGAATTTTGCCCACTTAGTAGATTTTCTCATTGTTTCAAAATAACACAAATCGATACCTACTTATAAATGTTCAGGAGTTCTAAATATAGGAGCGTAACTTAATAATATATATTGAAAAAGAATAAATATATTAGCAAACATTCCGATTTATCTGCTATCCTCAAATAGTGTTCAGAGTATACTCATTTATAAAGCGGTTTACGGTTGGAGAATATTCATCAGCATTCATAACGGTTTTTAGTTCCGTATATAACATGTATAGATTTTATATTACACAGCTCATTCATATAATTTTACAAACTTTATAGATATTACAAATAAACGACATGACAATTAATATTAAGAAGGTTGAAGAAGAATTAACTTTTTTTTTTTTCACTTATCAACTGAACTGATTAAGCGACTAACTTTTTTTGTACTATTGCGGGAAAACATTTCATAGTTACAAAGGTTGTAAAAAAAAAACATTTTCAAAGTTTTATTTGCTCTAATTAATAAAACATCTCTAATAAGAATGAGTTCAACTTATATGAAAGCAATAAACTATTGATTCGAAATATTATGAGTTCAATTCATTTGGCAACAATTTTATTTTCGAATTTCTTTTTTTTTTCATTTTTTTTAGATAGCAAGAAATACGATAAGTGAATTAATAATGGAATATGTGAAAAAGAAAACACCCATTCATATGGATGGTACAATACTTATATCGGGTGTTACACGTCCCGACTATTATATCCTACATGAGCATATTGAAGTAAGCTGAATAACCATCTCTTCCCTATTTTTATCGATATTTACATCTTTTTTTTTTCAGTAATAATGAAATTTTAGCAATATGATATATGTCTAGATCTTACTAACGATCATATTTATGTATTTTACAACTTTTGATTTATAAAACACCTACTTCGGATTGTGTAATGATGTGATGTTAGATGATAGTTTACGATGTTAATCTATATATTTCAAGTGGTTTCGGTTTTGCGTTCTCTGTTTCATTATTGACTCTTCACTATGATAATACAAAAAGTGTTTGTAAAATATTGAAACATTAGGCACAATATTGAAAAGCATAGGTTGTTGGTAAATTTTGGTCATTTAAAATGGCGAATATAGGCGTTGCACCATTTTTTGACCTATATGAATTGAAAATTCTTATACTTTTTAAGGGACTTACAGTAAATTTATACCTTTTAAAGAGCTTATAGTAGATTATAAAATAACGTAGTTGACTTAAAAAGTAATATAAATAAATAATATGGACTCACAGACGCACAAAATTTAATAGTTTTGTGACAAAATCATATGATTTCTGATTTCTTGCGGTTTTTCTATTCGTTTTGATATCATTGAAATATTTATTCAACTCAATTCAATTGGCATAAATATTCTTGAGATCATTATCACTTACTACGATATTTTGTTTATTGACTACTTAGTAATGAACATTACTGTAAATATCTACATCATCTAGCATTTGTACCACAGGCAGTATTCACCTCCTTTAGTCTATTCAAAATATAAAAGCCTCTGATGCAACTATCTCGTCATTCAGATATTTGAGTGTTCGGATTTCAGGTGAAGAAAAGAATCGGTGGTGGAGCATTCGGTGATGTCTTCTTGGGGACATGGAAAAAAGCCAACGAGACGGTTCAAGTCGCCGTAAAAAGACTCAAAGGACATATCACCAAGAAAGAAAGAGTCATTTTCCTTAAGGTAAGCTTGCATCAAAAATTCGCAAAATATTTGTTTGCATCTTTTTCATATAGTTTAGAATCTTGTTCGTTGAGAGTCTTTTGAGTTCATAGGAAAATTATATGCTCAAGTTATTTCATTGTCAGGATTTCAAAGTTTTTTGAAAAGGCGGAGAAACAGCTTGGAAATTTTCCTTAAAAAAGTTTTTATTTTTTCCAAATATTCATTGGCAGAAGTTTATTCTAGAAAAAAAAAATTCACAATGGCCTATTAGAAGTCATCAAAGAAAAATTTCAATTTTATCACATTTTTTCCATTTCACAATTTTTATTTTATTTTCATTTATCATTTTCTCATCATAACTTATGACTCAGTTCCACCAATAAATTTTTCAAAAAAAAGATCAAATATATTAATACCGCTATTGAGCGGAAAGAGAATACTGTAGCAGCAACTTTCATACAGTATCGATTTAATTGATGAACGTTCTTTTTAGGAGGCAAAACTGATGAAAGGACTGGATCATCGAAACATCGTTCGACTATATGGGATTGCTCCACAACAAGAACCAATGATGATTGTGCTTGAATTTGCAGCAAATGGATCTCTTAAGGTGTGGATAATGTTATAATCTCTGTTTATTTACACTATAATGAGCTTCATTTATTGATTTATTGTTTTGATAATTTTTTATAATATTTAATTGTGGCTATTATTGAGTTTCACAAAAATCACACTACACCTACGAGATATTTGAGCATTGGCCAATATTTTTATAAAATATAAAACGCAATAGCATGCAGTATTTCTTAGATTTACAAGGGTTAGATGATATGAAGAGTTGTAATAGCTACGGTTAGGAGATTGTTGAACTTAAAATGAGAGCTCGAGACTAAATGTAGCGTCTAATCGATATAGAAATAGAAAAAAAAGACTTACTAATATGCAAATTTCTTAAATGAAAATTTTTTAATGTCTTATATCAGTGACCATGTATTGAATACTAAGAATAAAGCACTTCTCAAGCTTCCACTTAAGCGTTGAAACCATTTGTGTGAGTGAATTTGTGCGTAGGCCAGCTATTTGCGTAGTGATTTATATTTCCACTGGTGAATTGATTGTGGTTGTTGCGCATCAACCAGATTTGCATATCCATCTAATTTGCATATTAGTTACCCAGTCACTGAGACAACCAAATGTAAGAATTAGATAGTTCGTCCACTTTATAGGAAATCGGCTACCGCGAACTTTATGCAAATTTATTTAAACCATAGAATTGGGGGAAATCTCGCTGGTCGCTGTATTTGTTGAAGCCTTATTAATTAGTAATTTCACAAAAAAAAATCATTGAGGTGTTCATCTTGAGCTTGTTTCAAAATTTATCATTTTTGAAACGCCACATTTTATCGTACAATAGTTTGTTGTTTGTTTTTTTTTTTTCAATTAATTTCACTGATATCCTACTTTTCTTCGAAAAAAAAATCGAGGGAAGGTTTATATTTATTCAATGTTTACTAAGATATCCGGATATATCGATCCAATTTTTTCAGTCTCATTTAAAAAGTCATCCAGAAACTCAAGTGGACATGCTCATCAAATATGTCACCGATGCAGCACGAGGAATGTATTATTTAGCATCACGCAAGGTCTCGTTTACTATTTAACAGCTCTTGACATTCTAAAGAGTGGTGGGGGGAGGGAGAGAAGAAGATAGCGAAGGAAAGAGGGGGATAAGAAGCAGAGTGCTATAAGCTTAATAATTTGGACTATATACTGGTCGGAACTAATTTTCTTTGAAAACTTTTATATATGTAAATGCCTCGTCAGCAGGGAATCCTAGAGAAAAATTTCGATGAAGTACCCGAAAAAGTGTTTAGTAATAAGTTATTTCTACTCAAATGAAGATTACAAAGATATTTTAAGTCAATTAGATCATATTTTCCATATTTACTATTGGACATTAATAACAGCAATTCGCATTCAGTTTTTGTTTATTAATCTCTTTATCTTTTTCAAATAACCATGTTTATTTTTGATTTTAAGGTAATCCATAGAGATGTGGCTGCACGCAATTGTCTTCTTGGTAAAGAGTATGAAGTGAAAATAAGTGATTTTGGATTATCGGAATCTGAGGTCAACGTCATTAAATTGGCTAAACTAAAAAATATGCCCGTCAAATGGCTTGCACCAGAAACTTTAAGACAGGTACTTTCGTTCTTCTACATTTCATATTATTTATTTTATTCTCTGTGAAGGTAATGCTACGTTTTATTACAATGTTCTAGATAATGCCTTGCATTAAGGCCGTTAAGGACTATACGAAAGGGCTAATCTTCCTAAAAACTTCTATCACATTTTCAAACGAATTTCTGCTGAATTAATAAAGTGTAAAAGTCATTGTGGTGCTTTTTTTAAAAGTTTTCATTAATTCGTTGATTACTAGGGGAAGTTGGCTTAAACTTCGATTTCACTAGTTCTGCGTATTTCTAAGCAAAACATTCGATGATTTTCGATGTAAAAGCAAATTGTTAAGTTACCTTCTTTCGAGTTTTTATAAGGAGCCAAGTGATATGATAATATGACGGTCTAATATTTCCACACAGCGGCATTAAGATAGATGCTTCCTCTGAATAATCCCCCTTTATCCATCGTCTTCTCTTATCGACAGTCGAAATCCATTTTGAGAAAAACCTTTGGGAAAAATATCCAGGATCAGGAAAGATGCATACTGAAACACAAGGTATGAGAGATTTTTTAGGGCATATTCAGCACAAAAACGGACGTATGGTCATTTGGAGTACTCATATGGGAGATATTCTCGCATTGTCAAACCGATCCGTTTCCTGGCGAAACGAATGCCCAGGCTAGAGAGAAGGTAAACTGGAAGAACTTTATGTTTATTTATGGCAAATATCATCGCTATGGTATGTTGCTTGGAACATAGACGCATTCCATCACTTGTGACAACGAATGCGACATATATAAGCACACTGCTTATATAAGTTTGATCTAAAAAATTTCAGATTTTATCTGGCAAGCAGCCAATGAAAGCACCAGATTCAGCGCCAATTTTCATCGGCAATATTATGCAAATGTGCTTCAGTCAGGTATATCGTTTCTTGCCCCGGAAAACCATTCTAAGTGCAATCTTGAAACCACTGCTAAATTGATCGTATTGAATGAGGTTTACTCACTTGAACAATATAGTAACAATTTTCCTGTAAATAGCACTAAGGAGAGCGGTAAAAATATGTAGTGAAACTGTTTTATTCATTGTTGATCTAATGAATGAAAAACAGTACGAGTGCTCTTAGCATCATAGCAAACTTCGTCGCTTATTTGTTTATTTATTTATTTATATTCATTCATTCATTTATTTACTTTCCTTGAAAAAGGCTGAAGTCTTCCCATTTTCGAAAATTCGAATTGTAACCCTTTGCCGAAAGGAAAATAAAATAGGCAGCATTTGACTGACTATTCTAGACGCCTCTTTCCATTATGATCCATATTTTTCTGCTCAATAATATGCAGTTTTTCATTTTTGAAAAAATATCGATCATAGGTAGCACCATGACATTGAAAGTGTTAGTAAGCATATTTTCTTATCAATTTTTTTTTCTCGAAATCACTTGGAATATTGGAATTCTTGAAACGTAGAGAATATCAAAAGTAATTTTTTTGATAAGAAAAAGATAAGTACATGTTGATCGTGTTTAGATGTGCATTATTTAAGGTTCCGGAAGATCGTGCTGATTTCGATAGAGTTTTTCGTGAGCTTGCACCCGATGAAGCTCCACCACTACCATCGGCTGGCATGTTCATGGGTATATAGCCGAGTATTGCAACAAAAAAATATCGCATCGTAAGCGACCGATGACAGCCTCATAATTCTTTATTCACGCAAACGATTACGCAGAATTAACGACGATTTCGTTATGAATAAATGAAATTTCTTTTTTTTTTCTCGTAGAATTGCCTATAAATAGCACAATAAAAGTATGATAATTATTGAAAATTCATATTAGTGGTTTGTGTATTTTTACATGGAAATGCAATTGGTAGCATGCCACAAGATATTGCAAGCTTTCTTATAAGATATTATGGAGATATATTTGATGTATACAGTTGATGCGCGAAATTTGTATACTTGATTGCTAAAATTTGCATAACTTAGTCTTTTGCAATCTAATTCTTAATATTTCAACATATTCTAAGCATTCAACTTTCAACCTAATTCTCTTCAATCTCACTCTTTCGTACAACAATCAACTCCTTCCTCCTAACTCCTGATGCATCAATTGTTATTTAGGCGAGTGCAGTTATGCTCATAGGAAGCGTACTTGAGGTGTGACGTTGTTGGGATGAGCAATTTTATGCTCATATTTGCAATGGCACCAAAAAACAATAAGGCAACATTGCAAATATCAAGGATCATATTTTCAATGCTACCTTATTGTCTTAAATTGGTCGTCGTTATGCCTAGAGCATGTGATATTCACAATAAATGCACAAGTGCGCAAATCAGCTATGAGGACAATAACGAAGCAAATGATCCTTCGAACTTTTTTAATTTAATAATATTTGCGAGACGTTGCAAAGGATGCTATTATTGCAAAGTTAAGAGGTATTGCTAGGAATGATGCTATTGCAAATCCACTCTTAGAATATGCAAATATCACTCAGCTAGCGTTTAAATGAATTTATCCCCCTTCAATCACTCATCTTTTTTTTTCTCATCTCATCTCATGCAAACATATTTTCCATCTTTATTTCATGCAAATATTAGCAAAGAAAGAGATTGCAGTCGAAGCAGTAATCAACAGAATTTTGAGAATGAGTCCAATTAGTCAATAAAATAAAATTTGTTTGAATACCAGTTTCTTATCGAAAAATTTGTATGTGTGACATCGTTCAACGTATTCGGAAGATTGCTTTAGCGTAGAGATGAGAAACCGGATTCGAAAAAGAGAAGAACGAGACGCGGTTGTTGTTGTTCATGCTATCGTTGAAGTAAATGATCTTCCGATCTTATTTAATTAATAATATTTGCGGAGACGTCGCATGGAATGGTATCATTGCAAATTTGCGAGGCGTAGCAAAGAATGCAAAATTGTGAGATTTTATGGGATTGCAACAATGCAAAACCGGCAAAGCACATTGTTGAAGCAATTACAAAATTTGTAAAAAAATTTGCTAAAGATTAGAGGAGGACAGCATATATATGTGAAAACATTCGAAAAAGTTTTTCATTTGTCCAAATAGCATGAATTTTTTTTTTTTTTTTTTTGGATAGATGCAAACGTTGGATAAATATGAAGTGAAAACTACCAATTGCAGCAAATGTTCCAATTGTTCTTAGTGCTATTGTATGATGGTTGAACGGAGAACTTAAAACTTTCGAATGGTGGTGTCCTCATGTATAAAAATATATGAGGATACCATGTCCTCATATATTTCTCTTTAATTATAGGCAGTCTGCTATAACATTTACAACTTTCGATACCAATAAGATTGCTATTGTTGTAGTGGTGTCGAGAAGAGTGACAGTTTTGCATAATGTTTTATGAATATCGCTTAACGCACAAATTCCGTCGGAAAAACAAGTGTGTCCATCAGAACCAATGCTTACCGAAAACCGGAACGAGGTGGTTTACATGCGAAAACAAGAGTGAATTAAACATATCTTGCATGTTTATTGTTCCATCACATACGTGCGTCCGTTCAGTTGTTGTTTCGATGGCATCAAACTTTTTGTACATATATAAAGGCAGTCAACACACCTCATAAAGCGGGGAGGCAGTTGGCTGGCAGCAAAAATGAAGGAGGCAAAACTTGTCGTTGCAATTGCGAGTTTATGCAGTATTTTGGCGATTGCCGCTTGCTTGATCGTTATACCATCACTCTATGTGACCATCAACGAGGTATATGTTTCGGTTATGCTATTGAAAGTTATGTTTATCAACTGCTGACGCCACCTTAGAAAGAAAAAAAAGGATAATTAAGGATTTCTCTACAAGTATTAACTATGTGAGAGAGAGTAGAACAAGGAACTGTAAGGGAACGAGTAAGAATAAGGGAAAAACGGCACTGCTAAAAATTATGTTATAGTCATTGTTAGCTTTTCTGCAGGAATACCGTTGATAGGTATAAAAAATTCAAATAGCTTAGTTGGAGACCGTTCAGAAGTCAGCAGATAAAGAGTGACGCAGGGGTTGTGGTCGTTTTTTTCCATTGATTGCCAGAGGGCACACTTCGCGATAGTTATGATGGGAAAATTAATAGGTAATTTTTACGTGTCATACCAGTCCGTTGAAACTTTTTTCCTATAATTTTATCATTATTTTCTTCTATAAGTCCGTACTGATCCACTTTATAATAAGGTAGGATTTTTTTCTACAATTTTAGTCATCTATGATATGGTTACTATTATAACGATTTCAATATGTGAAAATAATTCTTTAATGCAGTTGAACGCACAGGATTTTCGAGAATGGAAAGGGATACATTAAAATCTAGGTTTTTTCGCTGTCTTACGGTATGTGTTTGCATGACCAATGTCCATGCTAATCGACGATATAATAGAGGGGACAAGATTTGAGCATATTAGAGAGCCTGGTGCGCATTACTCTCATGGAGATCGCTGATCAGGCTAATTATTCATTATCAGTTCAAGTTTAACCTATTCATTAATGGTTCAAGTTTTATCGGGAACAAAAAATTCCTGTTGCTCACAGCTATTTTCAGATGCATGAAGAAGTAATCGACGGTGTTAACGCATTTCGCATAGAGACCGATTCAGCATGGACTGATATGATGGACATTCAAGTAAGCGTTAGCCCACCAAGCAGACCACGTGAAAATCCTTTCAACAGTATATTCCGTCAAAAACGTCAGGACTTCCGTGGACTCCCCGCACATTGCATTTGTGAACCGATTAAAATCACATGCCCACCTGGTCCGCCAGGGCCAGCAGGGGAGGCTGGACCTGATGGAGGTATGCATATTTTTGCAGTTTATTTCTTTACTCTTCTTCTTTATAAATTTTCACGGAAGAGGTATTAGAGCAAGGCGAATGCCATGCATTCGACATATGTGTGGCTCTATGTCTGTCTGTTTGTTCGGCTACCTCAGCGCACAAGCCGTGAAGAGTACAGACAATGAAAATTGATGGTTTTGACCTACACTATCCTGAGCTTCATTTCGACTGGTGATCGACTAGTGATCACAGGCTAGTGACTTTGGGAGTTGCCGTAAAATGTGGAAGCCAGTTTTGCACTACAAATGGTCGGATGCATCGCAAGGAAGAATTTCCTGTTGCATGTTTTTGCAGCCGGTCGCTTCCATGCAAAAACAATATATTTTTTTGGCTGTATCTGGATATCTGAGCGACGATTTGGCCTTGTCAAGTGAAATTCAAAGAGGCATTATTGTGCCAGTTTCTCTGGCTGCATTAGCACTCATTACAACACTCGCTGCCCTCTCAACTTTTTTTGCATAATTTCAGCGCCCGGAGAGCCCGGTCCGCCTGGAGAAGATGATACTACTTCATATGAGCCCATCACCTGTCCTCCTGTCGACACTTCCTGCATTAGTTGTCCAGCTGGACCCGCGGGACCGCCCGGACCAGTCGGCAAAGGCGGGCCTCCTGGACCAGACGGGCAGCCCGGACCGAGTGGCGAGCGCGGTAATGATGGGCCTCCAGGCGCAGAAGGGCCTCCCGGAGAGGCAGGACGAAGGGGCCCGCCAGGGCCTCCAGGAGCACCTGGGCCAGATGGCAAGGACGGCGAACGTGGACGTGGCGCACCAGGTCCAAAAGGTCCCGACGGAGCGCCTGGACCGAATGGAAAACCTGGCCGGCCTGGTGCGAAAGGCAACAAGGGTGCTCCGGGCCCAGTTGGACCACCCGGTGAAAGTGGGAAAGCTGGTCGGGAAGGAGAACCAGGGAAACCGGGCGGCTCTGGCAGTCCTGGTCTTCCTGGCAAGGATGCTGCCTATTGTCCTTGTCCTGCACGCTCCGCTGTCTTCGTTAAGCGACGTTTCTAAACATTTCGCATCAGCTGCAAGTGAAATGCGATTTATTGGCGAAATTTTCTGCATTATTTCTTCAATAAAAATTCTTTGCATAAATTAGTCACGCAATACAAACCGTATCCCTTTTTTTCAGAAGGAAATCCTTTTTTTAAAGAGAAGAGGAAGGGAGGTTATTAGGGCTATGAGAAATGTTGCCGATATGACAGTACCACTGATGACACTGTTATATTAAAATTGCTATTTACTTGTGAATGATCTAAAAATAGGAGTGATACTTGAAATCCGATTATATTTCGTTTGTTTTCGTGATAAAATAGTAACAAGTAGTTTTCATATTATCATTTACTAATAATGATCGCTTGTGTCGATGTGAGAAATAAAATTTTTTCTGTTATGTCTGCCAACCGTACATTAGTGACAGCCGTAGTATCTTTGGCCGTTAGCTGGCACCGATACTTTTCGTTAGGTTGGCTCCAGCCTTAATTGCAACCTTGATTTCAACTAACTGCCTCTCTGTTCTTTCCGTTGATTTCCAGGTATTGATGCCATAAAAACACCTCTTCAAAAAATTGTATTTCTTCAAGACCACAGATGACAGTAATTGATATTAAAGTTGAGATTTTTCGAGCAGGAGTGAGCCAATGGACTATCCTGCTGAGATGAACTGCCGGAATTTTGTCATAGGAGGCTATTACCGGATAGGGGAAAAGTAGACCGTGCTGAAATAATACAACTCGATTAATCAAAGTGTCCGGAAATTCATTTCCGGTTAATTCTATATTTCAATTAATGCCAAAAAAGCTTTAAATTTTCATTGCGACGTTTGCTGCTCGATCGGTTATGGTGCTATGGAGGAAATATTACTATATTCTATGAATATATGTATTGCAAATTTTAGTTGTCACATTCAAGGTTTATAAGTCATAATAGAAGAGTAGAACGTTCTGAGTCACTTTTTCTTGAAGGTATATTCTAACTTAGTTTCCATTGAGGTAACATTCCAACTTTTGCGGGTACATTCCAAACCTAGTTTCCACAATAGATTTCCATTATGAAGGTTGCTAGAGTATAAACGTGAAAAAACTAGATCCTAAAAAGAGTTGTCACCTACAGTTGAATTTGGCAAATTTCGCGTCTGGAAAGAATTTTTTCACCCAGCAAAATGAAGAACGAGGAAAACAGAAAAGAACTGCTAGATCGCCGACGCAGAGATTACTGTTCCGCACATTGACAGGCATACAGAGGGGGTAGGCGGAGACGCAGAGACGGGTGAAAACATACCGTTGGAGCCAAGTTTGCTGGAAACTGTTGAAAAATTTTATTTTATTTTATTCTGTTGTTGTGCTTAAGGGTAAAGGTCGATTATAAGGAGCGGAAGTGTTTTTTTTTTGGTTCCAGATATGGGAAAATATGGCAGATTTGAAGGTGTGCTTTGCTGATATCAACTGGCGCTAATACGTGATGATTTACTTGAAAGTGAATGTAGGGGTGTTGGGCTCTGTTTTGCCGCCCTACCTTTGATTTGTCCGCGAAGGATGCTCAAATTCCTTCTCTTTAAAGGCCCCACCAGATGCTGTGTAATCTGGCGACAAGACGAGAGATTAAAGTTTTTTTAAAAATTAAACCTCAACAACATCAACAGTAGTAAAGCGGAGGGAACAACATGACAGCGGGGGAGGGGAGGAGGGCTCCTCACGCCCGAGACACTTTGCGGCCTATTGTTAAAAGTATATCTAAGAAGTAAGTTAAATCCGCACTCTCCTACTAAGTGTGTCGGATTTTGAAACAGCTGCGCTTCGAATTAATAAACATAGTAGTGGCAGATGGCGGAATTGGATTGAGCACACACAAAAACACTTAGATGATCGCAAAATTTCATCGATGGGTAATACCGAATGTGGCATCCTATTCGCCGAGTTCGCAATGCCTATTCCTTCAGAGTGCTCAGATCGCCGCCCAACTTCTTCTTTGGGGATTTTCAAGCATGTAGACACTTGAAGTGGTCTTTTTTATGTTGCAATATTATGTTCAGCTATTCAGTTATGCAACGGTTGAATATCGCATGTTTTAGGTGCCTTCTTCTACGAATTTATCAATATTTATTGCCATCTTCAAATCACGGTCGACGAATTTATCAAAAATTTTTTATTCTGTTTATCAAATCTATAAATTATATCTTTTTTTAAAATTCTCTTATTGGAATTCTTTGTTGGATTTGTTTTATTAGCGAACGATTTTTGTGTATAGTCTGTTGTGATGTTTCTGTTTGCTGTAGTTTGTTGGAGTGTTATGAGTTGAAGGTAAAATTGTGACCTTTTCGATGTATGGATCGGTGATGGCGATTCATTCTTACTATTTCCTATGTTTTTCTAATATGCGCTTTTGTATGGAGGAATTCGGAATGAACCGTAGCACCTCTATATATGATATCAATAAACACCAGATTTATTAATCTTCTATGTTTAGCAGGTTATCTCAAAATATACAACATGGACGAAGAAGAACTTCTACTTGATTCCGCAGTACCGGTTGTAAGTCTTTTATCTCTATGTGAAGATATTTTCGCAGTATTCACTTGTCTTATTTAAGCTGAGGGGTGAGTGGGATGGTTGGGGGAGAGAAGTCCCAATTGGGGTCCTTTTGTTTGCTAAAAAATATGGATGGTTTAATAAAACTATTTAGCGATAACTAGAGGTTTAGGTCAGTCACCCCTTTGCTTTGCATTTCGATCAGTCGTTGTCGATTTTTTTGTTTATATTCTGAAGACCTTGTTCATCAAATTTTATGATCAGTCTGTGCCTATACATCTATGTTTATTTTCTTAAAAATGCTGATCTTAAAAAAATATTGATGAAGAAAAAAATAAAATCCAAAGAATGGAGTAAAAAGGAAGCAAAAAAAAGGAAGAGAAGTAAAAGAGGAAAATCAATGTGATTGTCATTGAAAAGTAGTACTCGCATAAAAGTGCTGCTTTCGTTTGCAATACCTTGTGGAAGAAAATGTTTATTTTTGCTTTAAGTTATGGGAATTTCCTGGTTTGGTGCATTTTCGAGTTGTTCTCGATTTTAGTGATATGTTGCATCCTTTCGTTATCACTTTACAAAACACCGCATTACCTCGAATGACCGCCATTTAAAAGTCCTGAGGCTATAAAAAGCCGATTCTCCAGTAATTGCCTCCACCTCTCGATGAATCCCTCCCTCCTCCCCTCCCCCCCACTCCCCCTCGACCATCAAAGTTCAAGGTGGAAAAGTATTGCACCTCCTCCTTCTCCTTCCCCTTCGCAGTCTTCAGTACTTCAATAAATTTCATTATTATTTATAAACCAAGGGTTTTGTCTTAGATAATACGGTGTGCATCTTGGAGAGTTATACCGTAATGTTCATAGTTCATCCAAATGTGAGACTCATGAGGGTCACATCGAATGTTGACTTCATTTTTCCCATCTTGCTTCTATCGATCGTCTTTTTGAAGTTTCATTAATCGTTTCAAATTGTGGTAGTCGTTGTGAATTACCAATTCATTACATATTTCACTCAAAAATTGAATACAAATCTTCAGGATCGTGTAATCTTAGATAGAAATGGACAGGACCTTCTACGAAGAAGTATTCTCGATAGTAAAGAAGAATTTCGCATTTCATAAATGAGTTGAAGGCCAAACATTTTAGTCTTCATGAATCTTTTCTTTCGGATCCGGATGAAAATGATGCGCTATCTATAAGCTTAATTAATTCGATTTATGATTACTTCCGGATTAGTTCAGTTGATTAGATAATGGGATAAGAATTTGTTAAGATTGAACGTTTGCATAAAATTGCTTTATAGGATGTGAAATTGGGTGATTTGGATGAGGCGGCAATCCTCGACGATGATATACCACTGGAAGGGAGTGTGAACACCACAGCAGCTATAGAAGGAAACGACGAGGGTGAAGAATTGGACTACGATGAAGAGCTCGATGAAGATGCCGAACGAGAACGTGCCCCAAGGGCTGGAAAGTTTGTTTCTGAACGGGTTGGTTTTTGATGCTTTTTTTTGGTGATTATGCAGCCGATCGTGTTGTTTTACTGTGACTCATTCTTTTATCTTTCAGATGCTACTTTCTTAGAGATGAACATTTGGGATGCAAATTTTGATAAGATCCTCTGCGTTATTATGGACTTTTTGCTTGAAACCATCTCTGGATATCCGTTATCTCCCTCGAATCGAAGTAATCCCTTCTTTAAAAAATGATCAAAGTTGGAACACCAACCACTAGTGATAATTGAAAATTAAATAAAGAAGGATGGCTGAAGTCATATCCAGCTAGCAGTGATACGTAAGGGAGATATTTATAGATGTGTTGATAAACCACTGTTGACCGCTGAGTGCAAAGTGTTAATCTCATGTAACTTTTAGTGGAATTAAAATTAAGGAATGTAGTTAGTTTCACTATTTGATAGGTATATACATCTTTCTCTCTTAATAGATGAAAGACATTTCTCTCACCTCTTATTAAAATTGGACCTAACCTTATTTCCTTCTCTCTCCAACCATTTAAACACGCAATCGAAGGTTAAGTTTGTCGTTATCAAATTTTGTTGGATACTTTTTCGTTTTTTTCATAGGTTTGAAACACATGTTTAAAGTGCAATTGTTGGCAGTTGCAAAGTTCGACGTAGTTGTTTTCGTTTCGTCGTCGGGGTGGAGGATGAGGGAGAGAAAGAAATTTCGGGGAATATTACTTGATTTATTTGTGGTAAGGATACGAGAGGTAGATAGCTCTCTGCTAATTACCGCCAGACTTTCATATTCTATTCGATCATGCTGGAATATTAAGCAGTGTTGAAATTTCAAACTTTTATCGACTGATTAAGTTTTTTTGATCGGCAGTTTTCATAGCAAATTGAATGCTTGAAACAACCCTCTTAACTTGTGGAATTTTATGAAAATTAAGGCATCCATGCGTCGAAGCTCTGCTGCTTCTGCTGATGTGCCGTCAGTACATTCATCCAAGCAACAATGCGCCCATGATCAGCCTTCACCTGCAGTTAGCGTTGTAACCGGTGCACCATCAGTGGTTCGTTTATGTTGTTATTGTTTAGTTGTTTTAATAGCTACTTAAAGTCAGAACATAGGCTTTCAAAGAGGTGAAAAGTCGAAAAACGTGGTGGATGCGTCGACGGTGATTGAAATTTGCGCCGGAAATCGGGGATTTCATACCGAAATCGTGCATGCGCATCTTTAATTGAGCAGTTTTCGAGCTTGCTGATGAATTTTTTCATTTCTTTAGAGTACCACGAATCTGAATGTATAATTTGTCGGTTCGCTTCTTTTTGTCTTCCCCTCTCTCGATCTCTTTATCTCGTGATCTCATAATACTCGTCCTTAGATATGATATTTTCATTGGCAGTGTAAAGGCGTTGAATAGTTTGTCATTCGAGTACCTACCTTAATGTTTCCTCCAACTTGAAGTAAGCATTGTTGATTGCAGCCTGCAAACAGTGAACCGATACTGGCTGATGAAACTGTGCAGACAGCAGCCTCGTCGACGCATACAACGTCAAGCGTTACCGCGGTATCAGCCCCTTGTGGCGTCACTACGAAGGCAACACTCACACGGCCACCACCAAAAGTGTTGATCAATCCTCATTATAAAGGCCCAATCAGACGTACCGAATGTAAATACTCTTTTGTTTTCGTTTTTACGTGCAGTCGGGTGGTTGCAGTCTTTCAAGTGTCATCGAGGGTGTTCACTTTAAAATGACAATAAAATGGAATTCGTTCTTCTTGTTCATCCGATCGTTTTTCTTTGTAAATTTATTCATCAAGTATATATTCCTAAGTGTTTTGTGCTGCTTTCACATTTTCTTCGGGGTATACAGTTGATCACACTATCGGGTTTCTTTCTACAGATCAGTTTACCACAGTTTTGAGATATGTTTTATCGTAGTTCAGGTATTTTGATTTAATATTTTTCATCACAAATGCCTTTACCATTGAGAGAAAGGGGAGTTTCATTCATTAGTTTAAGTGTCCTGCAACAAGGGGGGGGGGCAACTTTGGGATTAGCCGTTTTTTTTTTTTTTTTTTTTGTGGATTAATAGTAAATTGTTTAGTGACAATCAACTGGAATGCGGCAGTGGGCGTTCGCAGCGTATCAAGTGTTGCAGTGCCACAAATACGAGCACCGTTTTGTGCAACTCCGCTCCTTCCAACAGTACATCTTCCACCGCCTTCGATTCCTTTTCCCGTAAGTCCACTCGATTTAATGCATGTTGATATTTTATGATGTAAAGCTCGACGTGATTTCGATGTTCGAGTTATTCTTTGTTACGCAAAGAAAGCGTAGTAATTCATAATAGCGTGGTGAATGCTATGACCAATCTGGTTGCATATATTCATATCGTACTTCAAGTTCAAATCATGTTTAGTGATGCAGCCATTATCTTACTTCTCATAGCAGCTTTTTTGTTTATGTCATTGGAGATACGTTGCAGGCTATTGCATCCTCATCGACGGACTTTTCACGTCCACCTCCTGCGGTAGTTCCCATCGCAAACTTTGCAACCCCTCCCCCATCTGTCTACGCAGGTGCTTACAACACTGCCTCTGCGCCGACTTTGGTACCTTCCACTGGCCAGTGGGATCAACTGGTGGAAGGATTTCTAAGAAGAACAACTGCACGACGCATATCCCGCTCCAGATCGCGTTCTTCTTCGTCCTCTTTTTCCAGATCGAGGTTTGCACTATTTAGTGTTTATTCGTCATTAAGCATCTCTATAACCTTAGCTGAGAAAAACGAAGAAATAATAAATGTGAGGAACATCAAGAAGTTGGTCCAGGTTCGATCTTTTGACCTCCAGCTGGAGACTGCGGTTCATTGCAATATCGATGCAGTCGGATCGTCACATTTCAGCTGACTTTTGCTGCATAGGATTTAATTCCTGTACATCGGAATGTCATAGTCATAAGGTGCTGTGATCTAAGCTACTCGGCCTTTTGCTTGGAATATTTTTTGCGGGCACGTATGCATATTTATTAATTTTTGTTAGTTGCCAGTAAAAGAAGCTTTACAATTTTTCCTTTCTTTTTTAAAGAGATCACTATATTTGGGATGTTGCTGTAATTAGGATTTAATTCCTGTACATCGGAATGTCATAGTCATAAGGTGCTGTGATCTAAGCTACTCGGCCTTTTGCTTGGAATATTTTTTGCGGGCACGTATGCATATTTATTAATTTTTGTTAGTTGCCAGTAAAAGAAGCTTTACAATTTTTCCTTTCTTTTTTAAAGAGATCACTATATTTGGGATGTTGCTGTAATTTGATCTAAGACACAGAGATCAAACTCTTCACTAGGGACATTCACATAAGCGTTCGTTACTGAGGCATTATCGAAAAGAGGTTTTATTGACACCGTCTGAATGCGTAGTGAAGAGACGACAATAGTGTAATAGTGGCTACCTCATTCGAGTGAAGCCGTGGTTGCGAAGAGATCTTAGCAATAACCTCGCAGCTGTGCTGATACCAGGTTGCCCAGTCATCATGGGTTTCTGCATTGCGGAACTTTCCATTTTCTCGTTTACGATTGCAGTGTTGTCTGGGGGTATGTTGTATGTAAGATATTGAAATATGAGTTGTATTGTCTATGAAATGTTAAACTAAGACGTCAACGTCCTACCGCTTACGGAGTCGGAGTTGAAATTGCGCTGATGGGCAACTATAGATGGGCAAGTGTTAAATTTTGAGTTGCAGCATCAGAGTTTAATGCAATTAATAATTAGTAAGATGCAGGTCTCGTTCGTATTCGTCGCGTTCACGAACGTCAAGCTCATCTGGCTCGTCGCATTCATCTTCACGGTCACCGCGTCGTGAACCTCGTTTCCAAGGAAGACGCTCTAGCTCACGACACAGTGATGCAAGAAATGCAAGGTCAGATTTTTAACCACTGAAACTTGCCTCTATTTCAGTTGGTCTCATGCTTTGATCTCTTTCTGTCTCTTTTGGTTTAAGATTCTCAGAATGGAACATATATGAGGCTGCACCGGGGAGGGGGTAGCGGAAACTTTTAAAGTTTATGCTGGATTGGTTCATATCTGCAGTGGTTGAGCTATTGCATTCACCAATTCGACATTAGAGAAGTCGGAAAGAAATTGCTCGATGGGAAGCATTCATGATAATGTCTTCTGGGCATATCATGAGACATACTTTCCCTTCGATATATCTTGGACCTTTGTTTTCTTTCTTTTTTTAGATTCATAGCAGTGAATGCAGACTAACGTGGACCTCAGAAAATGCATGGAAATGACAGGTTGGGGAATTATAGGGGAGAATACCTTAATATTAAGAGTGTCATAAGGTGCAAGATTCATTTGTTCGGCTAATTTCAATAATTGTCTAAGAAATGGCAGTTATGGTCGAATGCGTTACGGGGATCGTCAAAGAGCACCACTTGAAGCTCGCATCGAACATCGCGATCGAAAACCTCGCACACCAGATGTCAACCAGCAAGTCAGTTATTTTTCTTTGGTTATCGAGTGGGGATTCTAATGTTCTTGCTTGAAAGAGATGAAAAGGAGAGAAAGATAACATGAATCTACGATACAGGCATTTTTAATTTAACGCATTTCCTTCATTTGCTGTCGTTTTTTCAGTGATGTTTTATGTTTAGCTCTTCTTAAATTGTTTTTGCTGTTTTTAATTACCGACTTTTTCTGAAAATATTTCATTGTTTTGCGACATCGTTTTCCTCAGAATGTGGATTGTTGGGAGCAATGCTCTCTTACCGATCGTTGAAAATTTTCTAAGTTCTACACGGTTCTGTTATTAGTATCATAGCCTCTTCTTTTCTTTTTCATGTTTGTTTAGGGAAATCATGAAATAAATGCTTTAAGGAAAAGACGATAGAATGTGCAAAAGCAATCGGTTTGGATAGTGAGTATTTATCAAAACTGGAGGAGCAAAAGAAGATGCGTGAAGAGATTCTGCGTAAAAAGGAAGAGCGTCGAGTTCAGAACGTTCAGCGTGCATCACTTTCAATAAATTCAGAATCCAAACAACCTGCTGTCGATAGTGCAAATACACAGACTTCTAGACGTCCTGAGAAGATTTTGAAAGAGGCCTCAGAAAAAGGCGGTCGAGAAAGGGATGTCGCACAGAAGAAGGGTTCTCGAATCTCTAGACCTATCAGAAGTCGAGATTCGCCCGCTTATCCCCCTCGCTTCGAACGTCGGGAACCAGCTCGAAATTCCCCACAGAATCGTGTAGAAACACGTCGTGATTCACCTAAAAGCCAATCACTAGATGCCCGTCGAGATGTGTCGTGGAGAACGTCAGAAAATGTGAGTAATCGTGGGCAAGAACTGCAGGGAACGGTCGTGGGGAACAATAATGCGCGCAAAAGAGAGGCTGATAATATGCTACCGAGAAAGGAAGCTTCAAACGGAGCAGTACGAAAGTCTGAGAAAGGTGCAATAAATCGCAGTGATTTGCAAACGGTAGCAGCTCAAGTTCAAGCTCAAGCTAAAATACAACCGATTTCTGGCGATCGGCCTCCAAACAAGAAGAAAGCCTATCTGGCAGTAGTTGTGAGAACATCAAATAATATGCTTCTTGATATGGAACGCATGAAAGTCATCGCTACAACGATTGGCCCAATAAAGGTGAGTATTTTATAGTTTATAGAAGTTGAATTAAATCTTTTGAAAACAGAGGGGGTAACTTGAATGTCCAATTGCCTGAATACTTGTTGAGGAATAGAATTGCATTAAATCTTCATTGCACGTATTCAACTTTATACGAAAATGTGGATATTTGAAGGGTTTTAGAATAAGCGATTGATTCTTTGGTTGTAATATTCAGTTGGGTTAATGATTAGATTATTCAGGGATAGAATGAAGCTCAGATATACAATATTCATGAATCATTGGTATACTTTCTCTCATTTTCCTGTATTCAGATATATGCCACTAAATATTGTGTTTATATGAAAATGTTTTTTCTTTTTTTTTTATTTCAGAAAGCATGGAGATCGCGTAGTGATTGCATTTCGTTAATTTTTGAATCGCATGAAAACGCTAAGGAATTCATGCTACAATATAATGGGTTTGTTTTTGTTTGTTTTTTCGCAACTTTTTTTTAAAAAAAATATTTCCCTCCTCTTTTGTCTTTATATTTGCTGGCAGAATAGATTCAAGTTTTTTCGTTTAATATGGCATTCGAAATCTTATTCGAGGAGATAAGATTACCAAATCGGGAGTTTATATTTAGGATGCGATCTATGGTTATCTGTATTTAAATATAATAGTACCTGAGGGGTTACCTGTATTTAACACCTGAGTCTTCATATAAAATTGCTTCTATCATATCACTTGCTGCATTGAAAGCTGCTTATAGGCGAACTTGCCTTTGATGGAGAGCTCTATAATGGCGTAACAGTATATTTCATAGTGGCTTATCTCCTCGTTAGTTATATCGTTCTCTTCACCGATAATGCAGTTTATTTTATCATATTTGAATGAAATTTATTTTCATCTATAATCAGAAACATGCAATGTTTGATCTCTTTAATATTCTTATTGAATTTCCTTTGATTTGTTTTGCTTGTAATCTTCTATCTATATGTACGTAGATGTGTTGAATCGTTGTTTCGATTTACGATATACGGTATTTTACGGTGTACGGTATTTAGGAAAACATTAAATGGTATGCGTCTCGTTGTGATGCTTGAGAAGGTATTCGTCAATTTAGCCGAACTCTAATTGGAAGCGATCGTTTTTCCATATCGATCGTTTTTTGCATTCATTGCGCTTTCTATCATCTCTTCACAACACAATACAGTAAATAAATGTGACGTTTTTCTTTTATTTTTATTTTGAGGTGTTGATTCCTTTAATGAATCTCTATTGATTTGAATGGAATCGCTTTGAGTGTTGAAATTTTTGTTTGTTTTTTTTTTTCATATTTTTTTTGATAATTTCATATCGTATATCATCGTTAAGAAATTTTTATTTTTTATGCCCATTTTTTGAAAAAGTTTATTTGCATATTTTTCATTTTTATTGAAATAATTCGTCTTTTTTCTTTTGGGAAAATCATTCCTTTATTGAGCGTATTGATTAAATATTTGTATATTAGAGGTGAATTGTGGCATCGTTTGGCTTGATATATATGCAAAATTTGTTTGTGAATAATTAAAAGTAATTTATATTGCCTATAAATGAATAGGGTTTAGCGTTTTGTTACGTAGTTGTTTTGTATTATGTAAAAATGGGATTTACGTTTTCTTTTTTTTTTTATAAATAAATAAGTAAATAAATAAATAAATAAATGAGAGAGGAATATATTGGGATCTTAGGAGGATTTGGTTGGGAACTTTGAGAATGCTGGAGAAGTATGAATGAAATTTGCCAATTTTTCAACGACAATAATTTGATTAACACTTTTAGCTATAAGAGCGAATATCACAAAAAGACAGATGTACATTAGGGTTGATATTGAGGATCATCGATGGGTCCAAATAATAGATTCATATTGCGTTCTACGATTAGTTCAAATTGTGATGGTAGAAATATTGGTAATAATAAACCGAACGAACGACTATTTCGGCGGTAGAACATTTGCGAAAAAAGTTGCTTTTGATTGGTTTAAAAAAAATGCGCTTTTTAGGTTTATTTTTAAGTAATGATTTATGTAATTTCCAAAACAATGTCTTTATCGGTTACAGAAAAAAAAAAATCACACTTAGTTGGAATTTGAAATCATTTTTGCAATATTTCGATTTTCTTTTTTTTTTTTTTGCTAATCATTTCGATTTTTATTCTTTATGTGATCTTATTTTTTTATATATATATATATATATATTTTTTTCAAAATTTCGATTGTTTTTCACTTTCAATTGTTTAAAATTTTCGAATATTTCACGCATCATGTTGAGGCATTCATTTATAATTCGGGCACTTTATTGAATTGTTTTCTCTAAAATTATTGGGGAGGGGGAGGGGGTTCAAATAGCCGGAGACAATGTTATAGTATCAGATTGTCACCAATTAGGAAAATGCCTGCTTTTGGAGATCTCATTCTGATGCTAAATTGTTTCGCTTCACAGTATTTAGGTTTCGATAATGTAGCTCCTATTCTTCTTATTTATTGGCTACTGTGTTTATGTTGGCGGAAATGTTTTAACTTATCCCTTCCTTGCCTAAAAAAAAAAACTCATTTTCTGTTTTCGTTAAGTTTTGCGTCTGAATCTCAAGCTGAAAGACTTTTCAATTCTTGAATTAGCAATGAATTCAAGTGTTTTAAATATTTCTCCACTTCAAATAGCTTATATTTGCCGAGTGATCAATTTAGGGGAATGCAAACTTATTACTATTTAGTTAGCTTATTGTTTTGCAAGAATTAGAACATTTGATTTGGTTAAGTTTTTCTCATAGATTTTATCGTTTTTAAATTTGGTGATGGATTTGCTTTTTCACCGTTTATTTCCTCATTTTCTACTGCTGCAAAGTTTTATACTAGAATATTACGGGTTTTTTTCCTTAATAGAAGGAATGGGTTGATGAACGATTGAAACGGTTAGTGGTATCTGTCGATTCTCTACTATTACGGCTGTCGCTATATGGTTATGATCTTGGTTGTGGTTATATTTTTACCCTATGACGTCATTTTCATATTTACTTAAGCGGAATCTAGATTCACCAAATTGGTTCAGCGAATATTGTCATGACGTCATAGGGTAGGAGGTTACTAGCATTTAAAAGCTTTCGTTTGATAGTAGTAAGTATAAGTAGGTGTGATTTCCTTGCTTTATCGGCTCATCGTTGTTTAATTTATTTTTTATTATTGCAAATAGAGATTAGAAAATGTGGATTATCATATGTGGTTGCATTGCTTGGCTGGTTTTAACGATAGACGGTGAGGGTTATATAGTATTTCGAAGTAGTTAACGTTTGTAAATCATAGCAGTTTCTCATTGATGCACCTTTTTTTTTTGATTTATTGCAATGTTTACCTAGTCTATGACGTCATTTATTTTATAGTTTATTGTGGAGTGAAGATTAAATAAAGTATAGACTTTCGAAGGGTTTTTTTTTAGA
The DNA here is from genome assembly GCA_006503575.1 of Baylisascaris schroederi. Taxonomy (NCBI): domain Eukaryota; kingdom Metazoa; phylum Nematoda; class Chromadorea; order Rhabditida; family Ascarididae; genus Baylisascaris; species Baylisascaris schroederi. The sequence continues at coordinate 35,428 of QEWY01003171.1, forward strand.
AATAACAAAATAAATAAATAAATAAGTGCCTTTAACATAGCGTGAAGTTATTGGAATATTTGAATGTCTTTGATGTTTGATGCGTTTTACATAATTTTCTGTCGATTAATTCATGTCATTTTTCTTAATATTCGCATTATTGGAGTATTATTTTTATGTGTTGTAAATGTTGGATAGGATGGGATTGATTGAGTGTGGAATGTTGTTGCAATGGAAATATGCAAATTTTTATAGATGCATCTCTTGATTGCACAAATTTGCATATATAATTCAGCAAAGATATCAACGTAGAGATGTTTTGTTTTAGAGGAAGATAACGCATGAGGGCTGGAAAATTGGAATTCGGCAAGTGATAGAAATTTTGTCAATATTTGCTATTTTACTTCTTAACCTATTGAATCGATGCTTTTTCTTCGCTTGATGGTTTAAACTTACAGCAGTCAGATGAAAGCAGAGGGATAGAAATTCCTACAAGGGAAGATTCCGCCGATATTTTTACAAGAACTTCCATACTATCCAACTTCCTAAACTTTCTTTTCTTTTATTCTCATAAAAAATTTTCATGTGGATGTTACCATATATAATAATTTAATTCATCTATATTAGTGTTGTGTTGATAATTGAATTAGCCGATTGCATGTTTCATTATTGTAGTTGTGAATGATGTTTGAAAGGTGTTCTTTTTTCTTCGTTTTTTTTGCGATATAAAAGTCACTTCATTCTTCTCGATTGTTGCATTTATTTATTTATTTTATTTTATTTTTTCTCACACATTGCATATACGTTTAAATAATTTGACAATTTTATTTAAAATATTCCTCATATAAATATTTCAACGAATTAGTTCGATAAACAAATCGTTAGAATAACATAAAACATATTTTATTTCTCTCTTCTAAACGGGTCTATTGCTTTTGTTGTTTTTTGCTTATAAATGAATAATTGTTTATCAGTGATAATAATGATGTAAAAATGAACGAATATTCAATAAAAAATTTTCTCACATTATTTGTTTCATAATTTACAATATAAAAATATAGTTGAAGAAAAAAGAATAAAATATTGTTGAAGAGTTGATTTTCCTATCAAAATTACTTACTGCATGTTGACGATTTGAGGGGTAATTTGGGGGAGGGGGTGTATTTGGGGGAAGGGGGTATATTTTGAGGGGGGAAGGCATAAGGGTATTTTTGCACAAAAATATAATAATTATGAGCAGAAATTATAGGGGTTTTATATTGAAAACCGTTTCGTTAGAAAAAAAGCCGACACCAGCCTCTTCGTTCAATTCCATTTAATCTATTCGTTCTCATAGGAAGAGGCATAAGCATAAGGACTTATGGTGACATGTGGGGTTGGTCTGTGTCACTGACCTGGATATTGGGCAATTTTTTTAGTGAAGGGGGTTTCAGGCATGGCCAGGGTGGCGCTAATGACCGTGCCATGGACCGAAATAAAGCTCTAAGTTAAAAGGCGCAAATGGTCGGGCGCAGAAATCCACATTTTATCGATCGGTCATCGATTGCCTTTCACTCTGCGTACAACATTACTTTTATTGATGAGGTACGAAATGAACAAAAAAATCGCCAAAAATATGAATATAAAGAATAATTGCTGTGTAAACACAAACACATATAAATCGAAGGGAACATAAAGACAATAAAACTCAAACAATTCAACTTGAATCTGCAAAGTACCACAAAGAGGGTATATACATGCGCTAAGGTAAACACTACCGGCCAATACTATTGTTTCCAGTGCAGCACTTTTATGATGGAATTTTTTTCGAATTGGATGAATTGAAACCACAAAATCAATAAACCATAGAATACCGGAGTTTTTTAATTTTAGGTTTTAATTTTCCTTCTCTTTAGCTTTTTTTTTCTGCAAGAGCTATTCCTATTTGCTGAAAAGATTTCGATTCATTTCGTTATGGTATAGAATGCAATAAACTAGTGACTTTTTTGAGACTTATGAACTTCGAGCTTCTTTTTTCTTTGAAGTGATCGCTTAGGCTTAGACAGCTTTTCGTTTTTAGTGACCGGCAAAGCTGCCCTCTTCTAATTTCTAGTGGGCATTCAATATTTCACCCTCTATTAAAAAACACAAATAATTCTACTATTTTATCGAAAATGATGAATAATTAAACGTTCTAGAAGTACTCAAATCACCACTAAGCTCCAATATCTGAGGATTGTCAAGTAAAGATAAGCAAGGATCTGAACAATCCATACCTATCGATCCCATAGAAATGGATTAAAATTTTTCACACATTTGAAAATACTGTATCCGTTATCACCGTATCTGAAAAGCTCCGATGAGATGTGACAGCATTGTGAACATCCATCCTCACAAATCCTAAATTCCCCTCATAAAAAGGTTTCAGGTTCATTTCACAAAGTGACTCTTCATAAAGGACTACCGATACTCTTATGAATTTCTTTCATACGACGACCAACTTCCTTCTCCCTCCGCTGCCTCAATCTCATTGCTACATAAAAACCTCCCTTGCAAGAGATGTACACACCAAACATTTCCTCTTACCACCACCCCCCTCCCTCCCACTCTCTATCCACGGCCTTAATTATCAACATCAATTATACAACTTACAGGCAATACATTCAAGAAAAAAAACTAAACTCCCGGCAACTACACACATACTGTTTTGTTTTTTTCCACTTTCATAACAATATTGCCATTGTGAGGTAATAAAAGAAAATCTATTAGCTGTATTATTATTATGAAAATCTATGGAAAAATGTTTCCTTTTCGATTATATAATATTGTAAAATATCAAAAAAATCAAAAAATCCACAAAAAATCAATCGATGCAAATAAAATACATCTAAATCTTAAATGTAACTATCGTAACTTTAATTTTCTCAAGCATAGGCTCATTCATCTATAAATATATTTAGAAAAATTGAGTTCATTTTCAACAATCCCTGAATCGTTCTCAATTGAATTAAGACAAAATATAAAGTCTATGAGGGACAGAATTCACTAATGAAAAATCCTTTTACGATAACCAAACTTAAAAAGCACTTAGCCACGTATTAAAATTCAACATCAACACTTAGTTCTTATTCATTTCTACCGATGTACATAACTCAAATCTACATTCAAATATAAATTCCCATATCCATCATATTCTCGGTTCATCGATAAGTGGGTAATAGAATCAGCACAAATATCAACGAATGCTAGCAAGGTGTCATATTAGAAACAATGGATTCACCATTCCCCTCCCCCTCCCCGTCACCATCCCCCCTCTTCCCTCAAAAAATGCAGACAATGCATAGAAAGAGAAGGGGGGGGGGTAGATGAACAAATGGAGAGAAGAAACACCAGCAGAAATAGTATACAAGTTAGTCCTTGATCGAACTCTTTCTGTTTACGCCCCCATATATAATATGCACAATTAGCACTCGCCTTGTAACGATGATCAACCAACGATCGATCATTGCACTCGCTAATATTTGATTCGTTTCGCAATTTCACTGCAAGATAAAACTCAAATGAAGAAAAATTTCTTTGCAGCTAAGTAATAACACTAAAAGTTTAATAAAAATAACTTAACACTTTGTAAATATCAATGGAAATAGTTATTTATTAATAGCGAAGTAAACTTAATTACTCGTTCTAAGAGTTTCTCAATCTTCTCCTAACAATTCGTTATTTTAATGCTTAGAACCATGAGATGTGTCGAATAATAAAATTGTAAATGTTTTTAAATGCAGAATTTTCGACTTTTCGTTGCAGCAAAATGACCTCGAATTTGGGTAAATNTCCTTACTGATCCCATTTATTATTAATCAAGCTCGGATTCATGTTTTAACCGACTGGTAGGAAACTCAAAGTCCGATCCTTAGAGATAAAAAATAGGGGGAGATGGATATCTCCTCACTTACTCAGCTTTACAAAGTACCACTCTTTCTTTCTATCGTTTTTTCTACTTGCTAAATTACTAAATTTATTTCTTCTTTGCTCATCTCAAACTTTTAAACCTCTTCCCATCTATTCGATTGCAATTTCTCACAATGGTATATCCACAAATGAGTATCCTCGCTCTTCAGGATAAAGCTAATTCATCTTTGCTCTAATAGGCTCATGTTTCTTAGATTTCTTTGAAATAACAACTTCTAATTATCGCATAAAAAATTAGGTCTTCGATAAGGGAATACCCATTAGGGAATTTCTCAACGAAAAAAAAAATGCCTAATGTATTCATGAATCGTCCAAAAATCACCCTGACTGCCCAATATCAATTTGAAAGAAAAGAAAAAAGAGGAGATCAATAAAAATTGATTAAAATTCAATCAATTAATTTAATATTACTCAAAGAGCAATCCACTCAAATTCTATATATCACTACTAATTTATTAAATGCGAATCTCGTCACAAAAGAAAACTTCAAGAATTTTTAAAAATTAAGCAATAATTTCTAACCTTCGACCTTCCAGTTTCCTTTTCTCCAATATCTTCGCAATCTCAGAGAACTCACGATCTAATTTATGTTTTTCCTTATCTGCTGCACTTTTACGCGTCTTTCTACCATCATTCGTTTTAACACCGAATTGATATGCTGCTCTGAAAAGAAAAGTAGATAAATGAATAAAAATAAAAATAAAATAAAATGAAAAAACAAAAAAAACTGAATTCAATGACAACATAATAATGATCAACCAATTCTTAACAGCCTTAGATAGTCCGGTATAAGGCGATATATCGATTTTTTAGTGAACTTATTTTCTTCCTTCTATAAATTCTGTGCTTGCCGATCGCTCTCTCAATTATCTTGAAAGATTTGCTGAATATTTAATCGTGATTTAAAGCATAAAACCGCAAAAAAATCCGACTAAAGAAAAGAAATTCTCTATTTTAAAATATTTTGCTTACGGCCTTTGAAATGAGATTCTAATTTCAACCAGCTTCATAATTTATAAAGGCAATAAAAAGTTTTTATGTTCTTCCTCAGTATCTTTAAATTAAAGCTCTACGACATTTCACTTGACCGGCAATTCCATAGACATTTTCAGATGTCTCAAAGATTGGTGTATATGATGAGTGCTCAAAAAGTTCCTATACAATAGAGGGAAGATTCACGGGATGCCGAAGTAGAGGATGTAGTTTTAACTTATATCAATAAGAAACCAGGTGAGATTCAATTTGGAACTTAGGATCGATCCACACAGACTTTTTGATTGATGACCATTGATGACCATGATGACCATCAATGACCATGACCATACATACAGGATCGATCCATACAGACTTTTTGATTGATGACCATTGATGACCATGATGACCATCAATGACCATGACCATACATACCCATCGACCCACATTTTGTTACACCACAACCACAACAAATGCGGTACTACTTTTGGCATTAAAAATATTGCTTCATAATTAGAACGATTTATCTTAATTCTATTACTTATATTTAATATTTACATAATATTCCCGCTAGAATATTGTCATCATAAGAAGATGACTTCTTTTACTTCTTAAAAATAAGAAAAAAATCATATATAAGAATGATTCGTTCACTACAAAAAATATTAATAATAATAAGGGTGAATTACTTTGGCATTGCCTCTCTCGATTCCATATATTTTTCATATTCTTCATGATCATCGAAATCCCATCGCTTTATTGGTCCTCGACGATTCCCCTTAAAAACTTAATTACCCTCAATTAAACCACAAATATTCTCAGAATTAATAACTCTTTAGAGTTGATGAAATTAATTAATACATCCAACAACTACCAAAGATGAAGCAGTAAACAATCAATGACAATACTACTTTCACAATAAGGCGAAAACAACGATCGTCCCAAAGATTTGAAATAAAATCAACAATTTTATATTACACATATATATGCAAATGAAATGAAGTGCAACATGCGTATTGAACGCTTACCATATCCATCTTCGAGTAGTCAACCTCATCATCACTTTCGCCTGCCGCTTCGTACATTTCGATCCCATCAGGATAGCATTCGGCATATCCTTCAGTTTCTGTTGATATTTTACTTTTTTTCTCAGGATTCAAAACACTTTCCAAAAGTTTCACACTCTCATCTTTGCGCTTTTCATGCTCTCCTCTCTTTTCCTCTTCTTTAGTCCTTCTACCTCTTTCTCTTTCTTTGTCACTCTTGCCTCTGTCATAATCTCGAGCTCTGTCTCGATCTCGTTCTCTATCGGCGTCACGACCTCCCTCGTCGAAATATCTGAAATTCACGACGACGACTATGTAAATCAAGATATAAGGACAAGATTTATTTACCTGGGTAGATTTTTTCTCGGCATCAGAAATGCCGAATCATTCTATTCAAACGATCTCATAGCCTTTTCAAAATCCAAAATAGACCACAAGTTATACGAGTTCGAAATAGCCGAAGATTCAACACATGAACGTATCTACATTTCAAGCTTGTTTCCTCCTAATCATTAAATATACTCCTATTTCAAAACGTCCTTGAAGTCTGAGGATGGAGTTAGCTCCGTCTTCTGACTGGAGTCACAAGGTGGAAGAATCAAAACGACGACTCCCCCTTCCCCCCCCCCCCCCCCCCCCCCCCCCCTAAAAAAAACTTACGACGTAGGCTTAGCGCGTCGACGATCCTTGTCTCTCGTTCGATCGCGATCACGATCACGATCTGTGGCTTTTTTCAAATCGGTATCGTCATCGAATATTGGTTGTTGTGAAAGTTTATTTCGTTGCTCTTCATTAACAACACCTTCCGCTTTCTTTTTCTTTTTGAGTGTATCGGCTCGTAAATACGACAACACTTGTGTCAATTTCTAAAGAAGATCTGCTCATTCAAAAGTATGCTGACAACACTCACCATATAATTTTAAAACTTGCATGAACACAAGGTGATAAGAAGCTCTGAAGGTGGAAATCGGATGTTAGTGGTTCTTCTTCTTTACAGAATCTTCCTATTGAGATTTGTAATACTCCTTTTATAGAAATCTGCTCACATTTAAAAAATTTATGCCATACGTAATCGACATTTTATATGACTTTATCGAATAAAAATAGTCACGCTTTTAAAACCTCAACAACTATCAGTGGAAGCGCCTTAGTCACTCAGATAAAAATCCCAGACCAATTACGAGATAAGACTTCAGCTGGGCAAGATTAGTAAAAAAGGAAAGCGCTGAGACGAAAAAAGAGTAAACTTTTCATTCGATGGCCTTTTTCGTCTTTCGTCCCCGTAGTTAGCCGAGGTCATAAATTTGCTCAGAATATTGGAGAAGAAAGTGTAGAAGAACTGAGTAATTCATCTATGGTTTATTCTAAGTGTACAGCGATGCCAAATAGCATTCATAACATTTGGTTCTTCTCTTCTTAGAAACACGATTGAATTACCTGTATGAGCATATTGCTGGTATTGATATCGTGTGTGCTGTCAGTTATTGGACAATCGTGTACCGATCGCAGACGAGTTGTTGGCAAATCGTTTTCTTCTTCCTCCAATTCAATCACATATGCCATTCGACCCTTACTATAAGTTTCGAGCTCAATTTCTTTACGTCGCGTAAAATTTTGATGGCTTAGTATAAAATTCTTAGATTAGGTTTGTTCGATCGTAGTATACTTGACGATTAGGAAACACACTGTCTCATTTCCTATTCAATTCCAATAGTGCTGCGATATTTCGATCTTGGGCGCTTTTAGCTGAGTGGGAAGGAGGAATAAATATTTCACACACTAAAAAATCAGTACTTTAATATACTATTAAATATTAATGCATTCATCTTTGTAGAAATTCCATTTCCCCTCTTATTCCTCGTGAAAACAACCGAAACGAATTTTGGCCAACTCGATCCCTCTCCTACGTGTATATGAGAATATCTCAATACCCAAAAAGGACAAAGTAAAATGGATCAAGTAACAAAACGTAAACGACTTTGCTAAGCGCTGTATACTACACCACAAATAATGCAGCAATACACTATTCCCATAACCACTACTATATTTTGCCATTAACCCCTCTCTTCTATTTCCTGCACCACAACAACTTCAACCTCAGGTAGCACTTCAAATACCATGAAAACTTCCCCCTAATTTATCCATCAGTATTACATTGATGCTTCATTAACCGAAGCGATCATATAAACGAAATTTCCCATATCACCCAAAAATGCATTGTTGTTCATATTCTACTAGCGAAGCTCGTAGAAAACTATTTTCTCTATCATTCCCAAATCGATGGGATGTAGCCCCTTCTGCTAATCATAACTATAAACACATTAAACTTCTGCTCTAAATCTGTAAAAAACAACAACGAAGCAATGCGTCGAAAAATGAGTAAAACAAAATTGATTGCCTGAATCATGAACAGAAATTCGCAATATTATCCTGTGGAATATTCGCAAGTGCCCCTATATAGTATCCAGGATAAGAGGAAATAATCGGAATCATTGATCAGAAAATGTAATATAATCAACGATCAGAAAAATATAAGGAAATATTTCTACTAAAATTAATCGATGTAGTAAAAATGGATAGTTGCAATTTTCCTATATCAAATCATCATAGTCTTTATGAGATCTAGGTCACAATCTTCGTTCCGACTGTGAACTGATTCGAAATTGGATTTTTTTAAAATTTATTTTTAATTCAGTATTCTAATGCCAAAAATATCTTTAAAAGGGCCGATCATTGTTCATTACAAGTCTTCGTCGATTGTGCTCACTGAAATGATCCACGATGTCTGTGTCAATTATTCCTGGAAGGTAAACAACATATTCGTCCTCCCCTTTCATTAAAAAAGAAGAAAAAACAATAAAACTAACATAACTTACATTATAGGCAGCTTCAAGTACATCATCACCTTTTTGTTCACGTAAAGCGATCTCGGATCGTACTTTATGCAAAAGTGAATAGTCGAGACCTTTCACCAAATGAGTATGCTCCATATCGCCACCCAAATATTTACTCTCCTTCAAAATAAATAAATTACTTTATTAACAACAAATCAATTATCAAATAGAGGGTAAGCAGTATTTCCCTCATCGGAAACACTAACTCAGTTCGAGAAAAATGCCTCAGGAACCTTCCGTTAACCGCTCTCCTCTCATCGTCCCATCAGTTCAAGAAAAATGCCCCAGGAGCCTTCCGTTAACCGCTCTCCTCTCATCGTCCCATCAGTTCGAGAAAAATGCCTCAGGAACCTTCCATTAAGCGACCTTCACCTCAGTGTCTCCTCAAATATTAGTGAAATATGCATACCTGAATAGCCTGTTTTCGTCTTTGTGCTGCATCTGCAGTGGCACGAACATCAGCAGGTACAGCTCGATAGGCATTGCTCGCCTGAATCTCATCTGGAGTTTCCTCTTTACCAATTCCTTTGCGACGTTCTTCCGCTCTATCGCGATAATTTTTGAGGATTTCATTCAAATTCGAGCCTATAAATTAATAAACTTATCCCTTGTTTCTGGTCATATATACTTCTATTTCAAATATTACTTCTTATATTTAAAAAAAACTCTAAGCAATAAAATGGAAACAATAAGGTGAACCACTAAGAATACCATAGTCATCATCATCGTCCTCGTCTCTGTTACGCTCCTTTTGTTTTCTCGTTTTACCTATAGCATTATGATTTCTCTTCGATCTGCAAAATGCTTAATTAATATCATCGTTGAACATAGGTTTGCAAAATCATTTATTTCTGCTGAAGAAATTATAGGCAAAGATCGCTACCTGTATCGATAATGTTGAGCATGTCGAACTCTATGATTTAATTAAATAGAGTTATTCGCTAATAAAGCTTTGTTAATAACATCCATCATTTCCATTTCTTCCCACTTCAATTTCATAGACAAAAAAAAATGAATAAAATGGAATAAATAAATAAAAGAAGTGACTCATTAGCTTGTCGATGGCTAAACGAATGTGTTGGTTGCATCTGAGATGCACTGTTGTTGGTGGATGTTGGTTGAGGAATCGTTTTTCGCGATAAAAGCTGTCGGAAATCTTCATTTCGAAGTGTGGTCGACGTATTCGATGCCACTCGCCTTAAATTCATCTACTCTATTCTATATGATTATATGAAAGAGTCTTTAATCGAATATATATCCCTCACCCCTTTCCCTTTACGATATCACGTAAGTAAATCTTTTTCTACTCTAATGCTAGAAAATATTCTAATAAAATATTGAATAACTCTAAATGGGATTAGATCAATAAGTAAACGATGACGATAAACGAATGCAACGCCATGTGATGTCACTTATTTATTAGTGTTTTCTTTAGTCATATAATCCCTGTCTATTCGTCTTTTGAACCGTTAAAAATAACTACATAAATAAACGACAGGTATATGAAAGAATTCATCGTGTAAATGCAGTTTCAACTTTTCATACGATGAGATTCCCTTTAAATGTTACGCAGTGGTACCTTTTCGGTGTATTCCCTTCATCCGACCTTTTCCCCCTTATGAAAGAAAGAAGGAATTTTTCAATATTTTAAGGGGGGAATAAATGTGGAATAGTAACAATTCTAGAATGTTTAATTTTATGGTTTGAGAGTTAAGAATATTTGATAGATCAATAGACATAACTCAATTAGATGTTAATAAAGTATTTATTATTACTACTACTATTTTTAATTAGCAGTATAAAGTAAGAATCTAGCTGCCAATAAATATCTACTCAAATTGCGATCCGATCGGTTGCTAATAGGGATGGCGAATGAACAAGTGGAAACGATATAAGACTAAGGAATCGTATCGTTTAGTAGACATTCTACAGATGTGCCAATGTTTCATAATAAACAATCACTATTGTAATATAATAAAATGCGGGGTTTTTTTTCACTAATCAAACTTGAAAACTTACCCGGTGGTCGATGCGACATCAGTTAACAATTGATTCAATTCTTCTTCCATCTATAAAAATACTAACGATAAAGCAAAGATTTGCACTCGACGACGATATGAAATGATTAGTACGCATAACTAAACGGAATCGATCATCATCATAATTGAAAAAAATAAATAAATAAATAAAAATCAATAAACAAACAAATAAATAATTAGATAAACGAGTAAAACAAATGAACAAATAGAGAAATATTTAAATAAAAATAACGAGATGGAACTAAAATTAATGGGTGGGTAAGAAAAGGAGAGGAAATTCGAGTATTACGCTTGAAAAAAAGAAAAAAAGCCACAGGATGTACANTCGGACCACCCCTGGTGTGAAATCTTTGCTTCTTCCTAGCTAGTCGTTTCGTTTAGAGTTATTGGAAAATAGAAATCGCTACAGCCTACGACTATAGAAAGCGGAGAAAATGGGAAATGATGCAGAGCGGATGAAAATTTCTCCACAATCCTAGAAAGGAGCATTAAACTACAGCACCTTAATTCCAGAACGGTGCGATACTTTTGGGCGGTAGATGATCTGGTTTATATATATATATATATATAT
>QEWY01003171.1:47269-58774 GCA_006503575.1 Baylisascaris schroederi
TTATCCCCATGATACTAGTTAAAGTTGAAGTAAAAGGATTAAGAGAAGGGGCATTGATAGGGAAAATGATTAACGAAGCATAGTTTTTTTTTCTTTTTTTTTAGTAAAAAAGTGATCCGAATGAAGCATTTTGAGAACATCGTCTAATAGCGTCTATGTACCAAATATACTTTATTTATTCATATTCAAAAATAGTTTTTTTTTGGGAAATTTTAGAAATATTTCCATTCCATCAACTTGCAATCGGAAAATTAGCTAAAATTTTTGCCCGTATCGATTTATTTCATTTTCTATTTTATTGAAAAATAATTTTTTTTTTCGTTCATTTTAAATAGAAATAATTCCTTCTATGATCGTTTATTTTTTTTCTTCGTTATTTTATTTTTTGTTTATGAAGATTTTTTTTCCCCACCAAAATTCGGTAGATATTTTATAAACTAACTTAATCTCTTTATAAACTTAATCTTTAACTAATTAATTTAGAGTTTATTTATTTTCAGATAGAGGCAATATGCGTATTCTCGCCACCTAAAGAACAAGGAACTTTGAAGTGTTTTGCCGATCTATTGGGATTAATCTCGACTCCGAAACAAGTTGCTGAGCTCTTTCTTCCTGATGTGGCACTTAGGTTGAAGAAAATTTTATTTCCTTTTTTTTTTCAAGGAGAAATATGCAAAGCCATCTTCTTTAGTATTGATTATTTTCAAGATCGTCTCTTTCTTCTAAAGTTGAATTATTTCTTTTCCTAGTCACAACGTTTTCTTCCTTCTCATTCTTCATTCCTCACATTTCCTTGAACCACAAGAGTCAGTAAACCTCCCGTATTTCAAATTCTGGATTGTTTTTTTTGAATTGTTTTTTTTTTCAAATGGAAACTGGTGGTTAAACACAAATAAAAATCTTCATAAAATGAATCGACAAATGTTCCATCGTTTGACTTCACGGCTACAGTAATTATTTTCTCATTTCATTCGTTAAAGATGGAAAAATTTTAATTATTGACAACTGCACATTCATTTGTTCGCTTAGAACTTTTTTTTTTTTTTTGCTTTCCTTAAAGTGTTTCATTTCTCCTTTTTTTCCTTTCCAGGGAATTTTATATCTCTACGGAATGTCTCATTGTTTGTGTTGGGTATAGAGTAGCGCAATTTCTAAATAAAGACTCAGGATAGTTCACCTCTTATATGTCTATGATCTAATATTATTAAAAGATCACCTAGGTCACTTGATGACACGTTCCACGTCGAATGTTTTCGACTATAAATTTTTGGAATCCCACAAGATTACGAGAGAAGGACGCAGGTCTAAGTGACAGTGTATTGCTTTAGATATAAAGAATCCAAAGTGAAGATTGGGGATTTTCTGAGGTTGAGAACTTTTGCTATGCAAAGTTTGCATAGCAGAAGTTTGCATTAATTGCTTCACTTCATATAATTTATGATTAATTCATATAAAATTTGCTTTTGCATAGAATATGATCGATGATTTGAATATGCGAATCCCTCTATTTTGATGATTTAATTGAAATAAGTGATTTAAAGATGTTGGATATCAGTGGAAGTGACACGTATTGAAACTGTGCAATTCTCGTTTGGTGCTTTTATCGATATCGCCGAAGATCAGAGTCCTGTCTTTAGCACGGTATTATTCAGTTTTCTTTCATTCTTTTACTAAATTTTTATTTTTTACTAAATTTTTACTAAATTTTTAATGAGAGTTTTTGCAATAGCCGTACTCATAGTAGACATTCCATTTGATTGTCATATATTTTTGTGTTATGTTTGTTTTTCTATTTGAGAGAGGAGGGGGAAGGAGGAGAGGAGACGAAAGGAAGAGGAAGAAGGATTAATGAGAGATCAGTCTTTTTATAAACAATTTGCTATTCTAAAATAGGTAATGATGTGTTTTTCTTCTCTTCTTTGTGGTTCATTTCGTATTTTTAATCCACGCTTTGGAGATGGAAATTAATTTCATCATGTAATATCCGCCGGAAGTTCAATATTGAAAATTCTTTCAGTTATGTTTTTTTTTTAAGCTGAACGTTTATTTTAAGCCATGGAACAGAGATAGTTTGCGATTCGTTGTCGAAATTGATGGCGATTCTGACGATGACTCCGGCAAAAGTTCCCCATGTGACAGTACGGGTCTACCTTCTATGGTTTGTCTTTACCTGCCGAACATTGCTTACCTGTTAATTGACTTTCATTCTAAAATAATAAAAAATACTCTAATGACTCTGCGTCTTATTGAAAATGATGAAAATTTTTGCCACAAAAAGTTTTTTTCTCTAAATTCACGATTTTTTTCTCTTTTTTTCATTCCGATATGCTGTTCAAAAGTCTGAGCCTCATTATTGCTTCCCATCGTTCCCCTTTCTCCGTAGTCTTCCAAGGAAAGGGAGAAGAGTTGAAAGCAGATTTTACAACAAGATTGTTGTAAAATCGCTTTTAAAAATTCATCGACTCAATTCAATGCGCATATTTGCGTATTTAAATTTGCATGAAATATTAACAAAAAATCGTTTTTCAATGTTAAATTTCTTTCGATAGAGATTAGCGTTTAATGATTAGGTCATCTACTCTGTTTTATAAAAAAAATAACGAGGGAAGTAGATGCATGACAGTGCTGTTTAATAAAGGTATAATGCTTTAGAATGTGAATGATTTTCTATGAAATGAAGTTAGTGTAAAGGGTATTCAGTAAGTTTCCAATGAAGACGAGGGAAATTATTTTGGTCATATATAAAAATGTCGAAACGAATACAAGGGATTCCTCAATATATTTGGAACACTGAATATAGTACCATTGTGAAACCGGAAGTTTCAAAGGTGAAGGTGGGATTTGGCTTGTTCGATTTGTTTTCAATTGAAAAATATTTTCATTTTTTTATCGTTTGATATGTCATTCTAAATGTTTTATCCCTTCTTTGAAGTTTATTTACTGTAAAGGAGGTTTAATGTTTGGATTTTATCCATTATCCAGTCCCACTCTCCTCCTTTCCCCTCNCCCACCGCCATCTTTCAATCAAAATCTTGATCTTAGGCTTCATAATTAAGAGCTTTTCTTCCTGTTTTATATATAACAGCTATAAAATGGAATGTTTACAGCTCACCGGCATGGTTGGTTTACGTACTGGTGGACGTACAGTGCTATGCTTCAACTACAAACATATACCGTTCCTCCTCGCATATCAATCGCCAAATGGACGTGCATCATTGGGTGATGTGATCATTTTCGATGCCTATTATTCTGGACCTCTTCGTGCTTATGTGATTGGCACATTTCGAAAGAAGGATGATATACCATCGTTTGGCTCAAAATTGATCAACTTTGGCACTCTTCCAGTGGTATCCCTTTTAGTTGTTCTTATTCATCGTCCTATTTTATGAACACTTTCATGCAACCACTAGTGAAACTTGAGCTGAAATATTATTGGCTAGTGGGCTTATTCAGAGGTAGTGTTATGCTTTTTGGAGCTGTTTTTCGATCGGGAGCAGCTCCTGGTTTTTCCACTCTTTTTGTTACCTTCTTTAATCCTGGCTGAATCGTCCCCCAATTGGGGATCTCTAATATAAAACTTGCTTCTTTACTTTCTCAAAATTGCATGTCGAAGCAACAGTACTATTCTGTCACATAGATTTCCCCCCGCCTCTAGCGTTGAGATCACCCGAATCAAAATGCTGCCTAATGCAATTCCTTTGCTGATAAGGTGCTTATCGATTTGCTGATCAATGCCGTACCCCCTCATACTGCATTCTTATACGATCTGATCCCCAGTGTACACATATTTAGGGGGTTTAGTTTTATATCGAATAGTAATTCTTTGCTTGATATTTTATGAACCACTTGAAAGGGGTTTAAGTGGCATGTTGCCTTCTTTTAGGACTTAAGCTAATGCACCAATCAATACCCATTGATGGATAGCGACCAAGATTTTATTTTTTGGAAAGTGGAGGAGGTCGAGGGGTTAGGGGAGGGAAAGAGGGTATTGTGCAGGTCATAACTTTTTGAGCCGAAATGATCGTAACTTTTAGCAGTTGAACGCTTTGCAGAATAAAAGGCGCATTTTTGGAGTATTTAAAGAGAAGTCAAGTTCAGGATGGTTCCTCCTGATTTTAGGAATTTTAGTAGCAGATTTTTTTTTCTGAGCCTCATTATTGCTTCCCATCGTTCCCCTTTCTCCGTAGTCTTCCAAGGAAAGGGAGAAGAGTTGAAAGCAGATTTTACAACAAGATTGTTGTAAAATCGCTTTTAAAAATTCATCGACTCAATTCAATGCGCATATTTGCATATTTAAATTTGCATAAAATATTAACAAAAAATCGTTTTTCAATGTTAAATTTCTTTCGATAGAGATTAGCGTTTAATGATTAGGTCATCTACTCTGTTTTATAAAAAAAATAACGAGGGAAGTAGATGCATGACAGTGCTGTTTAATAAAGGTATAATGCTTTAGAATGTGAATGATTTTCTATGAAATGAAGTTAGTGTAAAGGGTATTCAGTAAGTTTCCAATGAAGACGAGGGAAATTATTTTGGTCATATATAAAAATGTCGAAACGAATACAAGGGATTCCTCAATATATTTGGAACACTGAATATAGTACCATTGTGAAACCGGAAGTTTCAAAGGTGAAGGTGGGATTTGGCTTGTTCGATTTGTTTTCAATTGAAAAATATTTTCATTTTTTTGTCGTTTGATGTGTCATTCTAAATGTTTTATCCCTTCTTTGAAGTTTATTTACTGTAAAGGAGGTTTAATGTTTGGATTTTATCCATTATCCAGTCCCAGCTCACCGGCATGGTTGGTTTACGTACTGGTGGACGTACAGTGCTATGCTTCAACTACAAACATATACCGTTCCTCCTCGCATATCAATCGCCAAATGGACGTGCATCATTGGGTGATGTGATCATTTTCGATGCCTATTATTCTGGACCTCTTCGTGCTTATGTGATTGGCACATTTCGAAAGAAGGATGATATACCATCGTTTGGCTCAAAATTGATCAACTTTGGCACTCTTCCAGTGGTATCCCTTTTAGTTGTTCTTATTCATCGTCCTATTTTATGAACACTTTCATGCAACCACTAGTGAAACTTGAGCTGAAATATTATTGGCTAGTGGGCTTATTCAGAGGTAGTGTTATGCTTTTTGGAGCTGTTTTTCGATCGGGAGCAGCTCCTGGTTTTTCCACTCTTTTTGTTACCTTCTTTAATCCTGGCTGAATCGTCCCCCAATTGGGGATCTCTAATATAAAACTTGCTTCTTTAATTTCTCAAAATTGCATGTCGAAGCAACAGTAGTATTCTATCACATAGATTTCCCCCCGCCTCTAGCGTTGAGATCACCCGAATCAAAATGCTGCCTAATGCAATTCCTTTGCTGATAAGGTGCTTATCGATTTGCTGATCAATGCCGTACCCCCTCATACTGCATTCTTATACGATCTGATCCCCAATGTACACATATTTAGGGGGTTTAGTTTTATATCGAATAGTAATTCTTTGCTTGATATTTTATGAACCACTTGAAAGGGGTTTAAGTGGCATGTTGCCTTCTTTTAGGACTTAAGCTAATACACCAATCAATACCCATTGATGGATAGCGACCAAGATTTTATTTTTTGGAAAGTGGAGGAGGTCGAGGGGTTAGGGGAGGGAAAGAGGGTATTGTGCAGGTCATAACTTTTTGAGCCGAAATGATCGTAACTTTTAGCAGTTGAACGCTTTGCAGAATAAAAGGCGCATTTTTGGAGTATTTAAAGAGAAGTCAAGTTCAGGATGGTTCCTCCTGATTTTAGGAATTTTAGTAGCAGATTTTTTTTCAGCTAACAACTTTTATTTAGAGTTTACTTTTTAATAAGGAGTTTCGTTGCGGGGGGCAGTGAGAGGTCAAAGGTCAACTAAACTTATTTTAATCATTTATATTCTAGCTGGAAATCTCTGTAATGCTTACGGATCTACCATTCGGCTATCTTCGTGCGGTGAATGAAGATTTGGGTATCGTAAACGATCCGCTTGGTCTTCTAACACCGGCGTTGTTGAACTCTCCAAAAGAGACGGTATTCGATGTTTATGTTGCGGATACGGGTGCAAGTGCATTCGTTCGTTTTCGAATCCAGGACATATCGGAACGTGCTGCTGGGATGCTAAGAAAGTGTACTAATTCTGGTTATGTAAGTTATTTTTCATTAATAGCGCAATGGATTTGTCGCGCATCGTGAACCTCATCTCCATGGTCCTACTTTTGCTATTTATATTGTGGTATTGCAGAAAGAATTTCTCAATTTTTAAAAAGTTAATAGTGATTTAACAAAAATAAACTTATGAGCAAAAATTGAGGAAAGTGCGTTGGAGCTTTTAGTATATTTTACTCAGAAGAAGGGGGAGAAGGATAAAATAACAGCTACGGTGCTCTCATTATACGTTTCCTCATCTCTGCTTAGGTAGCAGCGGAAATAAATTGTTTTCAGGATTTTAATTCAGTTTGGTGGGGGGATGTTAAAGGGGCATAGGGGTGGGGGGTTGGGCATATGGCTTAATACTATATTTAAAAATACCTTGTTTGTTATATTCATATTTTAGATGTCTTTTTTTGCTGAAGCGAATAATTTCTGCTCTTTAATATTTCATTTTTGCCGATATAGGAAAAGGGGTTCATCAGTTCACTGAATAACTTGAAGATGGAAGGGAGTTAAATATTTCTGATGGTCATAATGCGTCGTATAGATATGAATCTCTAGCAAACGTTCACTTAGAGTTTTATAAGCGTTCTCGTATCCTTTATTCTTTGCCATTCGTTCACTCGATCCTTCTTCTTTTGAAGGATGTTTCGTAAATATAAATTTGCATATGCAAATGAGCATTTGATCTAATTGGAAAAATAGTGCATAAATATGCATAGAGAATAATGTTTTCAACACCATATATATTTCATATTATTATGGTTTAGGCGCCATTGAAAGATTTGGAAGGGATAGTGCTAGGCAATGGATTGGTGTTGGCACGTGATTATGGCATGCTGAAAATTCGATTCGGCGATTGCTCAACGGATGGATGGGAAATGCTTGAGCCTGGCACTTGGATTAAATTCACTGCTAGCAGTGAGAGTGGACCACCTGATTTCGTTGTGCAGAAATGGACGAAACCATTTGAACGTATCACCGAATCGCTGAAACATTTAGCTGTATTTGACGATCATATGGTTAGCTTTTAGAAGTTTCAAAATTGAATTAATAGCTGATTTCGTCCCCTTTTTTATTTTTTTTATT
The DNA here is from genome assembly GCA_006503575.1 of Baylisascaris schroederi. Taxonomy (NCBI): domain Eukaryota; kingdom Metazoa; phylum Nematoda; class Chromadorea; order Rhabditida; family Ascarididae; genus Baylisascaris; species Baylisascaris schroederi. The sequence continues at coordinate 54,544 of QEWY01003171.1, forward strand.
TTTAGAAATATTTTCTTATTGAATCGGATAGGGAAACGTCTAGCTTAGAAGAGTCTACCCTTTAGGCATATTTGTAATAAATATTCAACGATCGACAACATTGTTGTTGTTTTGCATCTTGTGGGATCATTCATTTGATTACTTCATCACTTGTATTTGAATATTTCGAAGTTGTTATTCAGCTAGATGATGAATGCACATATTTATAACTGCTTTCATCTCATTCGATGAAAATAGAAAATCTTTGGAATATTTAAATGAATTTCTCTTCACAATTCACCATCTTTTTTTTACGATTCAGCGATTACTTTTCAATGATTTCCTTCTTGAGTTCCGTAATTGCTCTATTTTTCTTAAAGGTTTTTTAAACTATCTATTATTTTTTTCTCATTTTGCTTATATAAAATTTTATTGGCAGGTAACGATTTATGAAGACGGGGGCTGTAGGTTGTGTATTTGGTACAGTAAGAAAGAAAAAAAGAAGGGCAGAGAGTTGTTCATTGTGTAATAATAAGACAATTTGTTGAAATCGGAATCTGCTCTACAAGCTATTGATTAAAATGTCCTTCTAGAATTTGTGAATGAATCGATGCCGCTGTATTTGTTGACTCTTTAGCGTTGTATACTTGAACCGATGATAGAGTGGGATATTAGTGGTCAAAGAGTTTAGAGTGGTAGGACGACGGTAGGTTGAGTTTTATTTGAAGGCAAATTATATGTAAAAGCAAAGTATATCCATACATCGCTATTATATAATATGAAAATAGGGGCCATATTTTTTTTTTCAGTTCCAAACGACATGTCACTATAGAGAGGATTTGAAAGTGTTGGAATCGACAGCTTTCGGCTTTGTCGACGATCCACAGCAAATCTGTCCATCGAAGAAAGCTGGTGAACCGATAACACTATGGGTGAAGAAAGGTAGCATAGAATCGCGTACGCCATTTATAGTGTGTTCGATAGAGGATCCTGTGAGTTGCATTTCGAGTTGTTCCTTTCATCCGGAAGCGAGAAAAACGTGATTCCTTCCAGAGATTTTTTTAAAGTCCTTCTTTTTCCGTTGTCTTTCGCACTGTTTCGAGGGATCGACCGTTTACAAAGAATGTACTCTTCAGATATACCATAAATAATTTTATATGGTTCGTGCAATAATGACAAACTCAATCTGAAAAAAGAAAAGAGCATCTAAAAAAGAAAAAAAAAGAATGCCATATGCAAATTTGGCGATTCGAAATAACGGCCAAAAAATTCCCTAAAATGAGGCAATTCTTTTTTGTGGTATTAGTCGATGAATGTTCAATGTCCACATAATTTTGAGGTTTCTAATGATCGGCACAGAATTGCTGATTTTCGCAATAGGTTTCTTCCTTGTTTTAATTCCACTTTGGGTAGTGATGTTTATCCATCATAATCCCAAAGGCAGTAAATGACCACCCAAAACTTCAGAGCAAAGTTGAGCAAGAAAGAGAGAGAGTATACACCCTTTATGGTGTATTTTCTCGAAAGTGAAATTGCAGGAAGTGGGGATGAAGTTGACAGCTGATAAGAAAAATCAAGCAATAGAGAAATCAACGCAGTTGATTGAGGATGGAAACTCCAATAAGCAAACGGATAAGATCGACACTCATGAATGCCCATCAGCTGGTGATGTACCCATTCATCAAAAGGTATAGCAAATTATTAAAGTACAGCTAAAGTATATAATGATTTAATATGCACGAAGTTTATAGCTTCTATTGAATACAAGCAATCAACATAAATGAAGCGACACCTTGAGAAAGTGGACGTTCGTTACTATGAAAAAATGTAAACAAGATCGTTTTTCTTTTGTTAACTACTTAGAAATTTATAAAAATTTTCGTAAAAAATTTATAAATTTTTTTTACTATATATGAAAATAAATTTAAATATGAGTTGAATGTTAAGATAAAAAGTTTACAATTCAAATTCAAATTGTTTATTTAATTTAAAAAATAAACAATGTAAATTTAAGGGCAAATCATGCGCCAATGACGATTGTTATGCATATAAACTTCTTCAAGAGCTACTCATAAGCAACGATATGCAACAGCTTATTCTTGAGGCTGATGCTAACGATATTCTCGATGATGCAATTGCGATTATTTCGGATATTCAACCACACAATACTAAGGAGTGATAGTATTGTCGATTCGCACAATTTTTTTCATTTCAATTTTTCAACTTTACGCTTATTCACTCTTATGTATGATAAATTGATGTCGTACGCAATGAAATAAGAGGGTTCTATCCCCCTTCTAATATCCCCATCCCTTCCATCCCTCCATCCCCTTCCCCACTCACAGGTTTTGGCGATTAATTTTGAAGGTTGAGGGAAGATTTTTTGATGGCGAACATTGGAAGCCTAAATTAAGTTACCTTTGGGCACTAATCCGGTTAGACCAGGGGAAGAGGTGGGAGGGAGGGGGGAGGGTGGGGTAGAGTAGGGGTGACGAGAAGTGGGCAGCGAGGTGGTGCTTAATCGTCGGTTTTACGTGTTTTGAATATTGCTCATTATTTGAATGCCACTAATATTTGTCGATTTTTTGCTTTTAAAAATTTTTAACGATAACTTTTATTATGAATTTCATTTATTATTGATTCGTTGATTCACTTAAATATTGCTGGTGATTTATTTGAGTGTTCACACGTTTTCTTTTATTTTATGCCTTACATTTGGCGATTTTTATTATACCTTTTTTTTCTAATAAATAATCTACTAATTCCATGAAAATGATTTATTTTCATTAATTCATTTAGCGAATTCTTAGGGAGGGAATTTTTTTCCATTCACTATGAAGGGAATTCTTTTAAATCCTACTTCATCTAGTTGTTCTGAAATTTGTGGTCTTTTAATCTATGAAAGTTACATGAAACTCTAGAAGTTCAAGAGCCCATTCTTCTTTTTTCGATTATAACTTCTAGATTTCACTATAGAAAAGGGGTGGGAGATAAGGAAGAGAGCATTATTCAATTCGTTTTTTTTTTTGTAATAGTGAAATATTTTAATCTATAATCAAATAATATTCGTAAATCTTTTAGGTATTAGCAAATGATTTGGTGTAATTTTATTTAAAGAAAAAATCGTCTGAAAAATATTTATTTTTTTAATCATCGCTATGTGTTTATATCTTCGTCTTTAACGAAGTAATTCGACAACATTTCTGAAACAAACAAAAACACTTTTCAAAGACGAATTTTATCGCTTAAATTCAGTAAACTCACTTAAACAAGCTAATACAACCAGTTTCTCAAATGTTGCAAAAACATTTCCACGCATCGAATTCCGCCTTATTGCCAGCACTATTGCCACACGGCTGCATTAAACGTTCGTTGGCATTATTCCAAGCAGCATTGCCTGAATTTCAGGCTAGTTTTGCGGTAAAATCGATGCATCTCGGGTGTGTGGCATTCGACCATCAATGCGGCTGAAGGACGTCACTAGTGAGTGAGAGCAAAGCAAGAAAACGGAAAAGGGGGAGGAGTGGATCTGCGCAACGTTCTCTCTCTCGCTCTCAACGTTTTGATGGAAACTCAATAGAAACACACACACACACATATACACACTCTCTGTCGTTTCATTACTCGTTGTATTCTCTCCCAATCGGTGTAATTGTGTGTATGTGTGTATGTTTGTGTTTATATATGTATGTTTGTTTATTCGATCTATTTCATTGTTGAATTATGAGACGACATAAATGTTCGACGATTCGTTGAGATGCTTATCAAAGAATATCGTATTCTATTGCCACTCTCTGTTGAAGAGTATCGCATTGCACAACTTTATATGATACAGGTGATTTCTTTATCATATGCCTTATCAATTCTTATCAGTTTTTTTTTAATCGATGCAGTCTAATTCTTATCATTTATTTTTATTCTTATCATTTTATTTTTAGTATTACGATTAGCATTTAAAAGAAAACGTTGATTTTTTTTTTGTGAAAGGGTAATTATTATATTCTTGAATACGTCATTAAGTATAGTAATTAGAAGTTATTAGCGCAAATGTGAAAAAAATGCAGCAATAAACAATTTAACTGACATAAATAATATTCATATATCTTTTCGAGTAAAAATAACTCTTAAATAGAAGTAAAGTTGTTTTATTTTAGTTTTTCAAGTAGAAACTAATCCTTTTTTATTAGGAAATAAAAAGATAAATGCTGAAAGTAATATTCAAAAAAATTTCCATCCTAATAAATTAGTCAAA
>QEWY01003171.1:58790-69482 GCA_006503575.1 Baylisascaris schroederi
ATAATACATAAGCTTTCATGACGTTTAATCCCAGCTGTTTCAAATATAACTACAAACGATTATTAGATGGGATTTTAGAAAACGTGCGTCATGACAGCTGTCTGGTACATTGTCGCATTTTTTTTGCACTGAAATTTATATTTGTCGATATATTTCAAATATTTGAGAGTACTTAAAATAAAGTGGAAAATCTAAGTGGCTAGAAAGCAAATATGAATTGTGTATCGATTTTTTTTTCAAAAAATTTTTTTTCCATTCTAAATCGCAACGTCTCTCTTCTGCTATCTGTGCAACAATTTATGAGATCGTCAATAAAAACTATGGATAAGACGATGAATTAATGATATTAACATATCAGATTTGCAATTATTTATAATTTCAATAAAAATTTGCTAAAATATTTTAATTATTTCATCGAAATAATTTTAGTGATATTTAAATAAATTAATTATTGAAAGATTTATTCGAATGGCTAAGATATTTTTTAGAAGAAAAGTCGATTGGATAGTTCAGGAGAAGGTAGTGGTGTTGAGATTATAACAAATAAACCATACGATGAAGGACCTGGTGGCTCAGGACAATATACTTTCAAAATCTATCATATCGGCAGTAAAATACCAGGTAAGTAATTTTAATCTAATCATAACTTACCGATGAAATTTTCAAAATATAATTGTTTTTAAATTAAGGAATACATTTCATGCAAGCATCTCAGACGTTATTTATTTATTTGTTTATTTATTTATTTATTTATTTATTTATTTGCTTATTTGTTTATTTGTTTATTTATTTGTCTGTTTGTTCATTTCAATGCTTCGAAATGCAAGAATATACAAAACTATTGTGTTTGTTTCTCTAACGAATTTTTTTTTTTTTTGCGCTGTTTTTGATCATTCATATTACAACAATCCACGCATCGACTATAAAAACATATCGCTGTATTAGGCAGTTCAGATTCACGAAGTTTTCGATGTGGGTATCAAAGTTGGCGCTTTTTTTGGCACCGAATGGGCGCAGGTTACGGTATTGATAAAGTACCTCACTCTCGATATACATACATCCACAATACTCGTGCCATTTGAAAAAAAAAAATGCCATTTTTCTGATGTTACGATCGAGAATATATACCTAGAAACTTCTCTACAATATTTCAAGTTCCAACTTTTTTCTTTCTTTTGAGCAATTTTTTTTTCTCTTCTCGCATACAATCTTTATCGTAATACGTTCTATTTCTAAATGTTTTGCCCTGAATAAATTGCCTACTATTTATAATTTCCTCATCGATATTAACTTTGTGGATGCATAAAAATTGGCCAATATTTCGTGCCGAAACGATGAATGCTCATAATGTAAGCTAAAAAGCCTAGCTGACAAGGTGGCATGATTTGTGCAAGCTGTAAATAGTGTTTTTTTTTTTTTTTTGCCAATTCCTTTCAGCCGAAGCTACATTTATTGATGGTGAAAGGGGAAATATGCGTTAATGCATTCGTATTTTCTATTTCTATTAGCAAAAATGTGGTGACAAATGCTTGTTGACAGCCATTTCGCTTTCGAATATTTATTGAATTTGTCGTTATTCTTGTTGTTGTTATTGTTGCTGTCACTAAACGATGGCATTCAACGATGTATATGCTGCAAATAGACACTGCAAGATATGCAATATAGGTGAAGAATATTTATAATACTAATTAAATCGCTCGCATTATATTTACATAAATTATTAACTGCGGAAATCGTGTTTGCAAATTTGCATATGCAAATTTCAAAATTTTCGCATCTTCACGATTTTTTTTTGTTTATTATTATTTTTTTTTTAAACGTATTTGGGTGAAAAAACGCACCTAAATATATAAGCATGAACAGTAAAAGACGAGCAAAATCGTCGTAAAGCTATAATTTAAGCGAATAGACGTTTGCTATGTAAGAGCAATAATAGTTTGTCGATAGAAACGATTCAATCGCAGCTTAAAAGCTGAACGATTGGGGGTACATTAAGGACATTAATGGGAAGCACATTCCAGATTTATAGAATTGGAAAATGGAAATCATGCAGAAAATTGTTTCTACTAATTGTCTATTCTGTTGTTTTTTTTTTTNCTTCTTCTTTCCCATTAGATCGATTCAGCAAAATTGCAATTAAATAATTTCAGCGTGGATACGAAGCGTATTGCCGACCGCAGCGTTACAGGCACATGAGGAAGCATGGAATGCGTATCCATATACGAAGACACGTTATTCATCACCGATCATGGATCGTTTCAGTGTTGAGGTGGAAACGAAATACTTCAATGATGCAGGCGAACGAGAGAATGTATTCGATTTGAAGGGGGATGAGTTGAAAGCAAGAATCGTCGGTTAGTGTAATATTAATTTTTGTTCATAGCTTAATTTACATAAAAATTCTTCTTTCATAATTTGCATAAAATTCATAGCATAATTTACGTTCGTTGCAAGAATTGCTGGCATAATTTTGCATAAAAAATTTACTAATAAACTCAAAAAAAAACCGATTTCCTTCGCCCCCGCGAGGGTGGGGAGTTCCTTGCCCCTCGGGCGGATGGCGCTGAACTCCGAACACTAAGATGAACGCGATAGCTCCAACAAGAACTTAGCCCATGACTTAAATCATACCCACCAGATTTCATATATGAATTTGAATTGCCATAAAGGCAGACAGATAGGTGCACTAGCAAAAAGACAAATAATATTCAGCAGAGAGTGTATGCTCGTGACGTGCATTAAAAAAATATAAACTTGCAAATCGCATTGGAATAGAGAGCGTTGAAAATTATTGCCGAATGAATTTGAAGATTTTTTCATCAAACGAAAGATTGGATGCTAAATAAGAGTGTAATATTTCAAGGTAAATATGGCATTTGTTTGAATTTTATCAAGAATATAAAAGTAGTTCTTTTACATACATAAGGGAGTCATTTAATTAAAAACTTTCATCAAAAAAATGCAGTTTAAGAAAAAAAAACAAGTTCTGAGTATGTATTAAAGGTAAATTTTTTTTTATTACGATTAATTTAAAAAAAAAGATAAATAAAAATAAGGATAATGCATATTATAGATGTGATGGATTTCGTTAATGATCCAATTTCATCGTATGACTATGCGCCTGATGAGGATCCAAAATTATATAAGAGTATAAAAACGGGTCGTGGTCCACTAAATGAAGATTGGGTCAACGATTGTGTGCAAAACCATAAACCGATTATGTGCGCCTATAAACTTTGTAAGGTATGCATCTTATTGTGGCTAATATTAGGCTAATGCATTGATTTTAGTGAGTGATATTGTTAATCAATATTTAAAATAAGTAACAATCGTTAGGCTGATTTTCTTTTTTTTTTTTTTTTTTTTTGTTATAGTTAAAAATTTTTATAATATTTTTTCACTTTTTCAATTTATTTTATTTTTTCGAATTAAATTAAAGTTCAATCAGAACAATATTTTTTTCTTCTATAGCTTAGAGTTCAAGTTAGTCATCAATCTAATCAAAGAGATTATTATAAATAGAATTGAATAATTTTTACTTGTAAAATCATTTATTAGTAGAATATGAGAGCTACAAATTGGTTTATATAAAGTTTGCTGATATAATTTTTTTTTTTTTTTTGCACATTGAGGAGGAGAGAGAAAGTGTTGAAGATGAAATTATATAAAAGTGAAAATTTTAGGTGGAATTTCGTTATTGGGGATTACAAAGTAGAGCAGAACGATGGATTCAAGGATTTGCACTTCGTAATACAATGCTAAGAGCGCATCGACAAGCATGGGCTTGGCAAGACGAATGGACTGGACTTTCGATTGAGGAGATTCGTCATCTCGAGAATGAAGTCAATTCTTTGCTTTTTTGAGAGAGAGAGAGAGAGCTCTGTCCTTTTTATTCGAGGGGTTTTAAAAGAAAAATAATTGGAATTTATAAGTGGTTGTTTGTTTGTTTTTGTTTTTTAGATTTATTAACAGAACTAATTTAGCCAACTTTAATATTTACTTGTAGAAACGATTTATTGTATTACTTATTACTTAAGTATTCATAAACATTAAAAAGAACATCATAAACATTAAAAAGGAGCATAAACTAAATAATAGTTGAAAGAGAAGTGAATTTCAGGTAGCTGAGCATCTATCACGTGTAATGGCACATACGGAAAGTGTAGATTCGGATACATCATCGGACGTGTATTTCGATTGTATTGAGGCATCACCACCACATTCGAATAAACCATCGTTGATTCGATGGAGCTCCGAATTGCTAATCACTGATGGGGAATCACCTCCGTTAACGCCTCGTCCCGACTCAAATACTTCATTGCTTATCATTGTTTTCCATGGTGATATATCACCTGAGGTATATTATAGCAATCATAATTTTTATTTTTTATTTTTTAAATTCATAAAAATGTATGCTGTACCCTGTACATATATATATATATGGTTTCTCACTTATCATAATAACCTATATTTTGGCGAAATTGCCGCCTTCACCTTAGACAAACTCCATTTTTGAATATATGAGGACGCATGATTTCCTTATCATATTAGAGCGTCACATATTACAGGAAATGGAATTAAATAATAAAATAAAATGAAATAAAAACCAACAAAAATGTAAATATTTCAGTTACCTGCCGAACATAAGATGACCGATGTGAATTCACTAAAGATGGCCGTTGAATCGTTGATCTCCTCCCATTATCCTCAATTAAAATCTCGTGTTCATTTCATGGCGATCTCATGTGGAAATGAACTCAACGCTACCGTATCTCAACTAGTCTCAATTAGTCCATCATTTGGAGTATTTCATCCTTCTCTTGCACTTCTACTTTCTTCTTCACAAATTTTTCAGGAAGTTTGTTTTTTCTTTTCTTTTTTTTCCATTTTTATTCAATCAATATGTCTAAAATAATTCGACTTTTATTCATAACTTCAGTTTTTTTAAGTAATATAAATCAATTGTTTTATATTATCTTTATCTATGATAAATCATTGAAATTGATTAATACAAATATTTTTTTAATAAAGCATTTTCTTTTGATGCGTTCTTTTATTTCTTTACAAATTTTGATATTTTACTAAAAGAGTTAACGTTTATATTTTAATATAAATATAAGTTTAGTTAAAGTTGGCATACTGACCTTATGGAAAATATTTTCGCAGTTTATTTTGCCATCAAAAAAGTTTTTCTTCATTTCAAAAAGTGACATCAAAATTTATTAAATCAATTAGACGAATAAACAAATACGTAAAAAAATTCAATTACAGTTCATAATTCATGAAATACGTTGAAAATTCCCTTCAAAATGGGAAAAACTACAGGAAAACAATTCCCGGGTATTTTCCCACTAGTATTATTAATGAAATTCTCTTACCCCACATTGATGCGTGTATTATTTCGTTGCCTAAAGTTTTGTTTATGCCTCTATAATGGAATAATAAAATGCAATTTTCAGGCAGTACAAAGTACAATTGTACGAGCCAATCAAGCGTATACACAATTTATACAATCGGAAGCGGGTGGTAATTTTAATGGAGAGGTTTTTGTGGTGGGTGATCATCTTGGTGGTCTTTTACTATACGAATCGTTGAAAAAAATTAATGTACATTTACCAGTCTCTCGTCATTCAAGTTCAATTTCGGCGAATTCTCGTGCTATTCCAGAGGATTGCGAACAAGAGGTTCGTCTTTCCTTTTTCTTGCTTAGTTTATTTCTTGACGTTAGCAACAATCCGTAATTTCAATATTATCAACCACTATCATTGCTTCCGATTCGATAGATAATAAAAAAGATCAATGCTTTTTTAAGGCATCTTGGTCGGTAGCCGAATTTCCACTTCCAGAGAGTATGGATCGTTCGCATGTAAGGAATCTTTCGGCTCCGCCATCCACAAGAAGAGGGAGCCAACGATTATCAACAAGCTCCGAAAGTGTAATCATTATATTTGGTTTGGTTGATCTCATTCTACGCATAGTGCTTTTTTAAATAATAGTCATATATAATAACAATATTAGTAGTAAAGATAACAATATTACTGCATAACTGAATGCGGACAAGAGATCATTCGATTTGGCGATCGACTAAGAATACAGCTGTCACAAATTGTGATGAATAGATCAAATCGACGACACCGTTGAGCATATATTGTATCTTTCATTGCTAATGCCAAAGGTGATCTAATAAGTTGCAGGTCTTGAACCATTGGATTGTGGTCAACTGTTCAATCTATACTATGCACTTGATCCTTGTGGTGCTAGATTGGAACCATTATTGAATTCACATTTAGCCGTATTGCCACCAATGAGTGTTCCTCAATATCGAAGATTTCCCCTCGGTGATGGTCGTCATATTCATTTCGATAGGTAATTTCATGAATTATTTAGAGATATGAGTGAGTTGTCGACTAAAAATAATAAATGTAGAGACTTTTTTGGCATTAAATACAACATTTTTTTAAAGAATAAAATATGCAGAATTTTTTTTTTTAATTTCAAGCCGAATTAAATTCCATAAATGTCGATTATTTTTAAGGAAGTTTTTTCTAGAAATTTCAACTTTTTAAGAAAAATTCTCAATGAGTTTTCAGAAATCTTTGAAGAAAATTCTCGAAATTCACCATAGACAAAATTTGAGTACAGTACAAACGTTTTTCACAATCTACGGCGATCTGCTCTTTCATATATTTCTTTTACTTATTTAAAAATAAACCTCTGATGAACATATTTACCAATTTTACAATTGAGGTGTCATTTCTTTATTGGATGGGACGAAATTTTTAAAGTTTAGTGTCTTCGCAGCGTTTGTCTTTCATCACTTCTAGCTTTTTTTGTTTAGTGCCAACCTCATCACCTCATATTCGTCTATTTTTTTAATAACTCATTTAATCGACCTATTTATTAATGCTTTAATTTCTTCATAAAAATATCATCTTTTATTTTTTACCATTATTCTTAGCTTCTTTTTTAATAATTGTTTCTGTATACTGTAATAAATGTACAATATTACTGTTAAAATACGGTAATGTACATAACATCATATTACAGCACCCTTGATTCATCATTATTGTGGGGTATCAGACGGATTGACCATACTTTATATTGTCCTCATGCGATGGTTGCATTGCCATCATCGGCATTGCCACATATTTTGCACGCATCATATTGGGAGAGTTCCGATGTTGCCGCATTTATTCTCAGGTATTCCATTTAATTATCAGTCTTATTACTCGAAATCTACTTAGTTTCACTTCCGAGATAGTTTTTAAATAATTTGGATAGTGAGGTAAGTTATTTGAATGTTTTATTTCTATTTTAACCTGCTTAAAAGTGAAAATTTTGAGAGTACCATTGATTTGAGTTGAACGTGAGGAAAAAAGGTTCAATTCTAGGAAGGCTAGAACATTACACCAAGTCTACATTAGTTCGAAAAGCACATTGTTTGCTGGCCGTTCTAAAAATATTTCTAATATATGCAACGGTTATGTAAGCAAAGAAAACTTATAATTAAGTAAATTTTTTGTACAGATGAACACTATGATATCACTGCCGCCTGGAGTGCTGATGTAACAAAAAAAAAAAAAAAATTCAAAAAATTCACCACTTTCTTCTATGAGGAGTAGAAACTCTATTCTGGATGCTTTGTTTGATTTTCGATACCATTTGCATTTATTTGTGTTGAAATATTGTTGTTGCCAAATTATTTGCAAAGTTTTTCTATTTCTATTTGGAAATTTAAAGGCAATTCATACGCTCAGAAGATCCTCCTGTATTGGCGGCTCTAACAAATATGTCAACAATCCCATCGGAAATACAGATGGAACCACCTTCTTGGAATAGAAAAAGGACTAAGTTCAAGGTAACTGCTTAGAATTTTTTTCATCAAGTAACAGCTGACCTGACTACATGAAGGCAATTTGAAAATGATGAACTGAAATAGCACCTACCATAAAGCCTTTACCCACGGGAAGTGAAACTTTCCTATGGGAAGTGCAACATTTCAGTTTGTTTGAGAATGAACTAAATTCGAGAAGAGAAGGATGGAACTGCAGGAATGGGATTGGGTGAACTCTTGATTAGGGCGGTTTGCTGGTTTTAGAGGGACAGATGTCTGAATTCGACGAGCACTGAACTTGAAGTTAAAAACGACAAATACTGTGTATTAGCAATCAACCTTTGATTAATTTAAGCAAATCCTGTCAGTTTTAGCACACGAATGTAAAACTGTTCAACCACTGATTATGGCTATAGCGAACAAGAGGGAAGTTTATTTAATGGTGGAATTTAAAGAGTCGGAATAGCAAATCTCTGATTGGGAACATTGGGAATAACGTACTCCTTCTTTACCTCCTTCCACTCTTAACTAGACCCCTTCCTTTCTCTTCCAATTTTTACTTCATGCTTATCTTACTATCTGGAATATTTGTTTGATGCGAAAGATCATCTGTGCAAATCATAGCCCTCAGCTATGTTACTAACCATAGCAGGTAACTAATTTGGCACCAAATCATCGAGCAAACGACGTAATCGTTGTGGAAGGAGCCGAACAACAGATACATGCTCGTTTCTGCTACGGTCCTGTCGATTTGGTGGCACTATCACGAGAGAAGGTCTCTGCTTATGTATGTCCTGTGGGTGGTGATTGGCAGTTGATCGCTTCCGATACTACAGATTCACATGGTCGTATCTCTTTCTCAGTAAGTTTGTTACGTTTAGCACGACTACTTTGTCTTCCTTCTTGATTAGTTAGCTTGTTTTGAATGGAGTCCCTTAATGGATACCTATTCAGACTTGTGGGGTATTATACCTATCCGATCCTGTTCAGACTTGTAGGGTGTTATACCTATCCGATCCTGTTCAGACTTGTAGGGTGTTATACCTATCCGATCCTGTTCAGACTTGTAGGGTATTATGCCTATTCGGACCTGTTCAAACTTGTAGGGTATTATGCCTATTCGGACCTGTTCAGACTTGTAGGGCATTATACCTATCCGATCCTGTTCAGACTTGTAGGGTATTGTGCCTATTCGGACCTGTTCAGACTTGTAGGGCATTATACCTATCCGATCCTGTTCAGACTTGTAGGATATTATACCTATCCGGCCTTGTTCAGGCTTGTAGGGTATTACGCCTATTCGGACCTGTTCAGGCTTGTAGGGTATTATACCTATCGGAACCCGGTCACGCTTGTGGGGTATTATACCCATAAGATCCTACAGACTTGTAAAGTATTATACCTACTCGAATTTGTTCAGACATGCAGGATATTCCTTGTCAACTCTGTTGCTTTTATTGTGAAGTGATTCTAGAAAGCAATATTTTATCTCGGGATAGTTTTCAAAAGATTAACTTCTTTTGTTCACTTAAATGCATCATGTAAAAATAAATTGGAGAGGGTCTCAAGCTGAACTCTTCATGGTTACGTAAATGTAGATATAAGTGCAGTTGTCGTACTCAATAGAAAGTGTTAGCCTATGAATTTAAGATGGGAACTCGTCTGCCAATTGGTATTCATTGTGTGAAGATGATCGTCCACGGTGATCGCTCATTTCTGGATTTATTTATTGCGGTAGTACCACGTGGTACTCGTTTCGTGGTATTTAGTGTTGATGGCTCATTGACGGGTTCCGTATCGGTCACTGGAAGAGATCCTCGTGTTCGACCTGGTGCTGTTGATGTTGTGCGATTTTGGCATGATCTGGTAAACTATAATAAACTTCACCACTTTTTATAAAGCTTATTTCCGTTAACTATTTCTTTTAAAATTAATAAATTCGATTAATATATATTTATTACAATTTTCGACCTTAAAATTTTCGGCAACAAAATATTCCATGAAACGAGCAATCGTTTTTTTTTTTTAAATTTTTTTATCACTGAATTTTATTCAAGACTTTCAAGATTTGTTATGAATATTTTTTAATCAAATTTTTCGAAATCTTTTTTTCGAAAATAAATTTCAAAAAATTAGAATAAACAAATGAGAAATTACATCAAAATCATCTGGCCGATATAATTCATAGAGAGGTTGATTCGTTAAGTGAATAATTGTTTAATTTTAGGGTTATTTAATAATCTATATGACTGCACGACCGGATATGCAACAAAAAGTTGTTGGCACATGGCTTGCGTTACATAATTTCCCACATGCATTACTTTTCTTTACGCCATCTTTTTCCACTGATCCACTGAGGTTTTTCTAATTTTTATTTCTTTTTCATCATTCTATTCAAAATATATCAGCAGTGTACTATGTTGTTTTTTAAGGCATTATGGTTGATAATTTTTAAGTATAATATGTCATCAATGAAAAAATTTCATTCATTTATTTAATTCAAACCTTTCTCTCATTAAATATGTCCCAAGGAGTTGCTTTTTATTGATTTCCCTCACTAATTAGTAATTGGGGGGAAGGGCGGAGGGAACAAAACTATAAAATTATAGTAGCTTTTGTTCAGATGAACGATAAAACAAAGTAGCAACAAAGGTTAAAAGTAAATGAAGTTCGAATTAATTTATTAATGTTTATTTTTTGTTGACGATGCAGATAACTTTACTCTTTTCTTCATTCAAATCGGAAGGGGGGAAGGGGGATGGGAGGTTGGCAGTTGTAAATTGCAACCTGAAGTCGGATCAAGATGAGCATGGAATAGTAGAAAATTTTATGAACCCAGGAGGAGGGGGGGGGGGGAA
>QEWY01003171.1:73511-85571 GCA_006503575.1 Baylisascaris schroederi
AAAAAAATGCAACTATTCACTTTGTCTTTCCTATATTCAAATATACGAATCAGACTTTTCTATCGTCGATATACAATGTCAACGTTCATATAGACGAAAAGTTATCGGGAATTATTCCAATTTTGATATGTTTTTATAGTACATACTATGTGATAACATAAGTGCTTTTGAATATAAAAAAAATAATTTCTGCAATAAAAATAGATCCTTAATTAAAGATTCAGTTTTATTAGGTTTGTTAGGTCGATTAAAACTAGCTAAGATTTACTCTTCAATGGTGAAAATTAGTGAAAAACCGCGACAAAACGAATATACGAATCTAGATGGATTTATCGACTATTTATCTCATTGCTATATCGATGTTTTAATATTATTCATAAAACTACAACACTCTAAAGTATCTTTATTTTGTGTTTCTCAAATATTTTATCATAGATAAGCATTTATTTCATTTTTGTGAATAATTTTATGAGTGTTTAAATAGCCGAATGGGAAAAAAAATACTGATTTCAAATGAGAATTTCTAATATGATTTGATTATGGTTCAAATCCTTCCTAATTTATAGATTTTTTCTTTTATTCATGATGAACTATTAGTATCTAGGTTGTTGTTGTCGATACATTGTATCATAGCCACGTTGATCACGTGTTTGTTGCTCTGCATAATATGGATCTCTCCTCATTTGTGGTGAATATGCATAATTCGATGGTAATGTAGGATAGCCAGCCGTTCTTGCATCATACTGTAAATTATTTGCATTATTAGACAACATATAGGTAGTGGAAACGTTCACGAATAGAATCTTTGATAAAGAATCCCTTATTCTTAGATTTTTCTCGTTGAAATACCCGATGAAAAGGTATTTTTTGGGGAAAAAAGATTGAAAAAAGGTTGATTTTATTCCGATAGAAATTGTTGAAGTATCCGATAAATATGCGACTAAGTAGAGTTTTTTGTCGGCTGTCAATAATCGACGACTGTCAACAAACTTATAAGATAAAGAAAAATAATTATAGGAGCATATTAGTGACGTTGATGTATGATGTGTGGCTTTTACATTTTCGCAAATCTAATCAACTAGTTTCGTAAATTTTCTCTTCGTTAATTGAACACATCGAATGATGGGTATTTAATGTTTGAATTAATTAGATCACTCGTACATCGTATAAATCTTCAATAAAAGTTTTAATGCTTGCCAACTCGAATAAACTGAAAATGAAAATCCAAAAAAATGTGAAATACATAGGAATTTTTTGGTAACTTTTTTCCTTGTCGTACCTCATTTCAGTCAAAACATATAAGTTAAAATATATGCGTATACGCGACTGTGATTTATTGAATTACAACAATAAAATTTTTTGCAAAGTTTTGTACTAAGGGTGGTAAGAGTTTCTATGTATGTCTGTCTCTCTTCCCGTCTCTCTATCTAGTTGTTTGACAACTTTAACATGCTGATTGCACTAACTGTACTGATTTTTTTGACCATTCTGACCATTTTTGACCATCATAAATTATGAACCCTTAAATGTGCCAGTGAATTTGACCATTCGCTTTTATTGTATAATTGATGAGGTGTACTCGAAAAAAGTTTTTTTTAGCAATTTTTTTTTGCATATTTTTGCATATTATTTCATACACAGTTATATTTCATCTGTTCATCTATTAGCCAAAACATCGAATCTTTTGGTAAAATATTATTAAATATACTAATTGAGTTATCATAGACGGCCCATAGAAGTGAGTAAAGAGGAAATTGAATACTGACTGAAGTTCAAAGGTCAATTTTTGATTCGAGAGTACTAATTAAGGATTGATTTTAAAGAAGAAAAAAACAACGATTGTTTATATGCTTACATGAGCAAAAAAGAAGATGAAGAAAACTGAAATGAATCCACGAATGATGTCAAGTACCATAAGGAAAATCCATGGTAAAAGCAACCATTCGATATAGGTCGCTAATCCGATCAGTAATACAACGCTAGCGAGTATCAATAGCACATATAGAATTATATCAACTATAAGAGTAAATTTTCGCCCTAAAAAATTCATTTTAATAGTATATAAGTTGGGAATTTGTGAGAATTTTTTTCATAATGGAAAATATTCTGCTATATAAACAAAGATAAAAATTGCCTTGAATAAAAAATTTATTCAATTTTTAGCAAGTTGCATCATGAAAATCAAAACCAAATCAAACCCAAACTAAGCTAGCCAAATAAAATGAATCAAAAATCCTATGTTAAGAAACTGATAAATAAAAAAAGGGAATCAATTCTAAGAGCTGCTTTAGATTTTTTAAAATTTGCAAAATTTTAAACTTTTACAAAAATGAAAATATAAAAATATATAAATAAACTACGCATAATACTGGCAATAACATACGTAGCTGACGAATTTCGGCGCATTTGTCCTGGTCTTATATTGCCTTCTTAATTTTTGGTAATAAATAACTAAAGAAAAACATAACAATTATAGAATATAGGCACAATGATTTATAATATAGTACAGTAGATAATTTTTAAACTTTCATGTGAACGATTTTCAAGTCTAATTCACTCACATACATACGAGAATTTCAGCTCTTCAGTATAGAGACCGAATGAGCAATGATAGGATGTTGAATCCTCAACGATAACTGTTGTTGTTCCTTCATGGAATGTCAGCTTACGATTATCTAAAAGTATTGCTATTAAATGAATAAACAAATAAATAAATAAATAAAAGATTATAAATGCTGGTTGATAAGCAATCACGTCGATACGCTTTATGATCGGATATGGGTCGTATTTAGAAAGTTTAGGATGTAGTATCATGTGATTGAATCTCCCTTCCGATCCCTTAAGTCAATCGTAACTCGATTTATTTATCATGTCCTTATGAGAACGATGCATATCTATTTGTTTAGGAATGAGCGGCAGCTGTTCGGATATCGTATTCACAACGCCGATGAGCAACGATATTCCATATCACTACTGTACTTTCTTATCACTACTGTACCTTCTTATCACTATTACTGTACCAAGTGGATCAACGAATGCGTTACGTTTTGGTGGCAGCCGTTTCGATGTCTATCATTGAAATTTACTCGTTCGAGGTATGCCATTTATAAGTACGCTTTATTATATGAAAATTACTTATGAAACAAATTAACTAATGGAGATGAGTTTCATTCGTATATACCAATGTAAAACTTTTTTAGATTATAGATACATATTTTTGGACTAGTTTCAACATGAGGACTACCCACTAGAGATAGGTTTTTAAAATATGGTTTACTCATAGACTATTTGCCTATAAAAATTTCAAAACTCCTCCTCCAAAAAATTGATACTGCTTGTGAAATCCGTTAGATTGTAAGAAAAAAAACAACGAATCTTTTCTGAAGGATTCATATACCCAGCTTCTTGAGTAATTTGTACCCAACTTGTCGGGTACACTTCACTAATCGTTTTCTCACCTTTCGATTCATCGCTTAAAAGTTATCTTAATGAATATGTTCGCAATTTCGCAAAATTTCTTCATGTTGTTATCACGAAATGGTGAATAAATATGCAAATATCATATACTTCGGCAAACTTGCTTTGCAAAGCGCATAATGGGAATGTCACGTTTACATGTATTTTTATGCGCGTACGTGTGTGCGTCTGTGTATCTGTCGGGTAGCTTGAGCTCTAGATACTACAGCTAGAGTTATAAATTTTCTTAGGTTCAATGTGCCTCATAAAGTGACGTCATTTCCTGTATTTCACTATTTTTTAGATTCGTGAGGGGTCGGGGAGGGGGGGGGAGGGAGATGAGGAGGGAAGAGGGGATGGGGGGATTACTACTACAACAGCTCATCGCAGAACGTTTACTTGTGAATGGGAATGAAACACTGCAATTATTGAAGCTTTCATACCTGCACGTATTTTTCCTTGAGCTTCCATTTCACAACTATTGTAATGGGAAACATCACCATTTGTTGTCGTATCTGATAGACCCCAACTAGCCAAACCAGTTAATAGCGCATATAACAACTGAAATTTCGCATAAAAAGTTAGAGCCATTTTTTATTAAGATTATATGATATTCTAATATTAGGAACTTATTGTTTAAAGTTAACTTTCTTATAGATATATTTTGAAGTAATATAAATAATCAAAGCAGCCGGAGAGGTGTTTTTAGATAGAGAGGATGAAAAATTGCAGTAAAAAAGATCATTGCAATTGCAATTGCAACGAATGAATGACGGATATCCACAATATTGACGTTCTCGATTACGTGTTCATATTAAATTGCCACAATGCCGATCCGATAAAAGAAAATTCTTTTAGACAAATGAGATCGATCCAGAAATATACCCGTACGGCAATTAGACGCTTTGCAAATGCGGTTATGCCATTAAATACCCTCAGACAACGACGTCTATACGAGATGGGAACATCGTATGCAATGGTACGCTAATGCATTTCACTTTTTTTTTCTTGCAAGAATGAAATTCAAATCCCTTATCTTTCCCGCAATTTTTTTTATCGCATTACAAATTAGAAAATCTCTTATTCGAGAATTCGACTATAAATTATTCCAGAAATGGTTTTCATTGCTATTAAGCTTTTGTTCGTCGATATTTTCGTTCCACTTCATGGTTTCGCAAAAATACTCAAATTCAAGCTCGATTGTATTTCAAATAGCAACGACCAATGGCACAAACAATCATTAGAAGGATCTGAGGGGGGGGAGACACAGGAGGGAGAGGGATGGAAAGAGGAGTGAGGCTAGTTAGACTTGCACGTTTCTTCAACATCAACAACCTAACAGATCTTATTTGATCTCTCTTAAGTAGGCAAAATCGAAATCCCGCAAATGAAGAAACGGGTTAAAACTTTCTGAAATTATGGCCGAATATTCATATTTTATGAATTTATTCTAATTTAGAGTTGTGCATTAAAAAAGAAGTAAATATTACTATCTTCCGATTGCATCATAAGAGTGCAGCGCTATTATATATGATGATGACGTTGAAAAATCGTTTAGATTTTAGATTTGGCGCATAATGCAACTGTAATGACAAACGGCTGTCTGCATGCAACGTCCGATTTCATCGTTCTGGTCAGAGTTCATCTCTTTTCTATCATTGAGGTGTCACCGTTTTATTTATTTTGCACCTCTATTCATCTGCTCTTGATCTTTTAAATTTTAACACATTCCCATCTATTTGACACAAACCTCTGAAAGATGCACTTTAATGATTGATTGCAATGCTTTCATACTGCCTTCTTTGTTTTATTTTTTTTCATACTTGTCTTTTTTTGTGTTTTTTCTTCTTTTTTTTTTTTGAAGGGAAATTAGAAGGTTGCAAATTTATATTTGCAAAGCGCAATAATGAGCCTATGTATGTGCATATGAGTTTATGAGTTTATGTATATGTATGTCTGTCATGGAACTATTTGCATAATTATAATTACTAAATTTGCATAATCACACATATATTATGGTGATCATTTGAGATAAACGATAATAGGAGTAGTCATATTTCAAATTAAACTGTTGAAAGCCCTTTCCCCCCCCCCCCCCTTTTCCCCGTTTTAGGCTTTATTAAAATAATATATAAGAATATTGATTTTTCAAAATGTTTGTATGACACATTCTGGTTTTATTAACGCTATACGAAAAAGTTTTTTTTAAATTCCATATTTGAAGGGTTCCGCAAAAGTACATACATAATTTCGTTTATTGTGGTCATTATTCTTCTGGAAAGAGAACAGTAGTCTTAAATGAAAATTGTTAATGGGAAAAGAGTGCGAGGATGATGAAGGAAGGGAAAGGGGAGTGTGCGAGGCACAACGAATGAGAGGGAAAATGGAAACGAAAAAGACGAACAACAAGGAATAATGTAAAAAAAGTTTTATTCATTTCTGTAAATTTTCATTAAAAATTTAGTTGTATAGCATCGTTGCGCCTATGAAGTGTTACGGAATCTATGGAATGGGCGTTGTCGTGGTTAGAAAGGGTGCATACAATAAAAAAAGAAAACACGACGCAGTGGCTGTCGCATTTGATGAACGGAAGATGAGAACTGGTTCTATGTGCAAAACCAGGAATGTATTCTATCCATACACGCAATAACCATTACTCACATTCGACAATCACTTAAACTAAGAAACATTCTAAAATATATTTAGAATTAAATATTTATCGATATTATAGCCTATTAATAAAATAAAATCCTTTTATTAGCTAATTGATTATTGAAAAAAAATATTGAAAAATTATATACTGACTATAGGTTTCAGTTTTTTTTTAAATCTTCTTAGAAACGATTCAAGAAGATTCAAAGAAATCCCAAAAATGTCGCTTAATTTTTTTTTCTTTAAATGGCATTTGCATTTATTATATCGAGAAAGTTGTTAAAAAGGATGTGAATACGTATCAAAGAAATTTGTATGGTATGTTGGTTTACAAGTATGATTATTAAATTAAACAATTTCATAAATTACTGATAATTTTTATTTATTTATTTTTTTGCAGAAACATTGTATCTTCAATCGGGGCAATCATAAGTGTCGCTATTTTCGAGGTATGGCTTTAATGAATCATTAGATGGCACTGAAATGCTTTCATAATAGAGCGTCATATTGCTATTAAAAAGGTCTATGGATATATAAACGTAATAAAAGAGATTGGAAATGCCAATGTCTAGGGATTCTAGGCGATATCAATGATATAGAGAGAATATCCTTAATGATGAATAAAATAGTCGACGATTTCCGATAGAAATACCTCGTTTCAAAACCGTATTCAATTATCATGTGCTATGATTTAGCTTAAAAACCTATCCATTAGAGAAGCATTCATAGTATAAGATAAGTAGGTGTTTAATTTAATCAGCAGAAATCACTGATAATAGTCGTTTTATCAATTAGGTGAATTTATTTGTTGAATAGCATCGCTTCTCTGAATATCAGTGTATGTAAACGACAGGAGTGGAAGGAGCTGAAGTGTCGTAGTATTGAACAGTGGTAAAGGTTAAATAACTTGTGAATAGCGTCGAACCTAATAAACACAAAAGCTTTTATACAGTACATTAACTACAGTATCACAGCAAGTAAATAATGAGTTAAAGCACTTACAAGGGTGTAGAGTGCAATGAATACAGTAGCAAGTGAAAGACCACAACAGAAGCAGCTCCTGATCTGTACTTCCACCTTAGCCATCGTCGTCGTCGTATACAGACGAACGTTCACTTCACGTCAGTGATGGATACGCCACTCGGTATGGGTGTGTTGTGTTGCTGAATCGAATCGTTGAAAGGCAACCGCCGAATGCGTGCAACGTCGCCGCCCCACTCCGTTGATGGCGTTCTGCTATCGGGCGTCACCTTCCATGCGCCCCCCTTCAAGGACACCACCCTCACGTAAGTATATATGTCTGATTGCCATTTACATTCATACAGTCTTTCATGATTTCGTATATCACTGACCCATTTTACAGTTTTACATATTTTACGACAAGATGATTTATGTTTTCTTATAATCATCTCATACATCACTTTTGCAAAAACTTTTTGCCGCAAAGACGATACTGGAAATTGAGTTCATTGATGCAAAAACGTCAAAAACGTCTTATATATATAATATATATATATTCTTTGCTCCTCGGTCCGCTCCCCCCTTTCTCCTCCTCCTTCCCCATTCTCCCAATGGTAAGGGGAACAACTGGATATGTGAACTGCATACTCGCTGTATTAATTTTGCCTCTATTTAGAATGCAGAAAAGCTCAATTAGCACTAAACGGTTTGACCTCCACGCTTCGTGCATCACTCATTAATGCACATGGTTCAAAAAAGTGCCACTTGTGCATCAATTCCCTCCTTTCATACGTTTCTTGATCCGCCCCATCTCAACGCACTCAGCATTCATTTCAAATTCCCACTTTTTTTGGTATATTTTCAGCTCATTTTCCGCTGCAAAATCCTCCTTCGGTGCCTCATCGTGGCGCAGTGGTGGCAACGGTCGTTCGATAGCTATGGTAGCGGAGCGTAAGCCCCAGCGGGTCTAACCACGCTACAAAGGTATTGAACTGTCAATCCTACAGCGTGGTCGATTCATACCCCGAATCACCAGACCATGCCTGCTAGAGGTTGAGGACCGGCTAAATTCGAAGAGAGGTAATGGCCTGCTCGCCTAGCCAGCGAGGTGGCGTCATCTAATGGCTAAAACAATGCACGGAAATGGGCCTCAGTACCCTGCAGGATTGGGGTAAAACCTGGCCGAGAATGGCGAGGATGAGACCAAAATGGAAATGCATTGTGGCCGACAGCGTGCACAACGTTCGATAATCCGGCCTATCAAGTGATCAAGTGATTTTCAGCTCATTTTATATTATCAGCATGAATTACTTTCTGTGGTTGTTGCCGATAATTTTTTGATGAAAAAGTTTGCAAAAATTCGACATTTTTATACAAAAATTTGCTTGAATAAGTCTAACAATATTTGAGATTAGCAATGAGTTTATTTAAAAACAAAAAATGTTTCATTCACTTAACGATCTCCACATCTTGCATCGAAACTATTGTGTTCACCTGATGGTGCCCATGGTGCCCATACTCAACTGAAGTCTATTTTTCGGTCTTTTCTCAGTTGAGGTACCATATCGGAGTTTCCATCTACTGAAGCCTTATATCAAACATTTCATTTGAGGTGGAAGATACTGATGAGCCTATTTACGGAAATATTCAGCAAGGTGTGACTCATTCAATTCGTTGTCAGAAGGTTTTTTTTTTTGTAATAACCATCACTACTGCCACTTTGTCGCACCCCTTTCTATGACCTAACATGATACTATCAATCGATATGCTCTTACTTCTTTTGAGCAGAAACCTTTTAGCCCCGCTGTTGTTGTATTTCGAGTAATACGGTACATGGAGAGCATAAACTTAAATAAATAAATGCTATTTAGTTGAAGATTTTTCAGGCGCAAATGCTAGAAATTCCTAAGGCAATAAACAAAAGCTTTAATTGCGGTATAACGAAAGCATATTATAGCTTAACCCAATAGTGTATATATTTCATTGTGAGTAAATTGTGCTTTCAAATTGTGGTCCATTTCCTCAAAGTTGAAATTTTCATAGTTGATGTAGTGCATAAGTTTAATAAGCTGAAATGTGTGGATCGGGTANTTTTTTTTTTCAAAAGTTGAGAAATAAAAAACCGTAGAATTATTTTCATTAGCATTTCAGCTTTATCTCTTCTCTTTATTATAATTTCAGGCAATATCCCTTGGTATACTCTTTTTTTGGATAATCAAAAGAGATTTGAGAAAATTTAAAAAAAACTAAAAAAAACTTGATATGCACCTCAGCATAAGTTTAAATGATAATTGATGGTTAGAAATGACACAACGATTGAATCCGTTGAATTATTCTAGTCTATTTTCATAGAGCACTCGATATACGTCGATTTTTTGTCAGGACCTAAGTTGCTTAAGTAGCTGCTAAATTCTATGCATTTAAGCACCTCGATCTTATGCGGGTTTTTGCGGCTCTTGGCAAGAGTCCAATACCGAACGATTGAGGAAGTGTCATAGGTTGAGGGGTAGTGTTGTGTGATGAACGTGGTCGGCGAATGGGGATGGGGAGGGGTTTGTACTCTTACGCCGAGTCGTATGTGAAGGAAGAGTTGATGTTGCTTAGTCATGGTTTTTTTTTTATTTTTACACTGTCTTGTCTAAAATTCACTTTGCTCTATTTGCTAATTTATATGCTCAAAAGCGGATCGCATTTACAACTTCCCAAAATAGGTGTAAAGATCAGGAAGGGGATAGGAAGGAGAGGAGAGAGATAAAAGACCCATTCCACTTGCAGGTTTCAAAGCTTGTACTACTGGTGAAAAGAGTTTGAGGGTATTGACAAAAGTTTCAAGCCATGTATGTTCTGAAAAATCTTCTCTTTCCTACTGTTATCTGCTACTGTGTCTGAAACTTACTTTCCTTTCATCGACTCATCTACGATTATGGTGAACGGCACGTTTATTCTTTATCCACTTCTAGTTGGAGGTTTATATTGCAGGTGATTCAGTGGTATCTTCTATTTTCCAAATAAATATATTAAGAAGGAGAAAAGAGGAAGGGTACGAAGTAGGGAAATGTAAGGATTTTCGTTAGATGCTTATACATTTCCTGGATTCATCTGCTTAGGAAACCAGTGGGAAAAAAGAAAAACATGGCCATAGTCCCGGTTTGGTAAATATGGCCATGTTGATTCAGATATAGAAATCAAACGACCGACCAGACCGTACGCAATGAAGCCTTGGCCACTCCAGCGACATGTTGAATCATTTGTTTATCTTCTTCAAACTAGGCTTCGCAACTTTCTTCATTATCGGTTGAAATCGGGGACGGGAGAGTGAGCGTGGTCTTGACGTCTCTCCCCCCCCCCTCCCCTCCTTTCCTCCGCCCTCCCGCATATCTGAAATAAAACCACAATATGTTAACATGCGGTCTGTCCAGTGGAAGTAATGGGTTGATGTTTTTCCGCCGTTTATCAAGCATTTGTAAAAATTACCACCGGTAAAAACTGGCACAAGTGCCCGACATGATATTCTTCGTAGCTCGCATCGCTTACTCCATTTTTCTTAGCACTTAAATGGCCGTGTAGGAGGATATCTTTCGTAAACGAATGTATTCTATGGTCAAGGTTGTGGTGGCGGTCAACTAAGACAATTATTTTTAGTGGGGGCGGTGGGTGGAGCACTCATTATATGATTCTGATTTTATGCTAGCACGGTCATAAAAGTTCTACCGATTATGTAAAAGTAAACAATAAATTTCAGGCCATCACATCTGTGATACACGCAATGAGATGCTGTCACGAAAGGTGAAACGAACCGGATAAAAATTTGTTTTCCAGTTATTGGGCGCTGTCTGATGGTGCACTATATCTGTTGGTCTGACCTGCTCCTTCGTATTAAAGAATGTTGGAAATTTTGATGGTATGAGTTCGAGGGCACCAATAAAAACCCCACTTTTTTCTATCTCTGCCAATTTCTTACTCCTTCATCTTTTTTTTTTCTCAGGTTTTGATGAAATATGCTTAATGAATGCACTAAAAAATTTGCATACTTGTGAGCTCGTCTTATGGTAACTCACAAGTCCTCATTGATAGCATAGTCAGACCAGCATCAGTCGTTGTAGCATTTGCAGCTACTCATCTTTGATTAGATAGGAGGAGGAGGGGGTTAATAAGAGGAAAGCGCCGACGTTTGTTCTTTTGCCGATGGAATCGTTAGATCAAATATAAGTTCGATAATTTTTTCTTATTATCCGGTGGATGAATAAATAATTGAAATATTTCAGCAGGGTACCACTCCTATCGGAATGGTTCATATTGAGGACTGATGCTCGTCTCATTCATTTGGAATGCATTCGAAATCGTTTCGATTAACCATTTTCATCGCGGTGCTTTTAAATGCTAATGGATCTAACTTTAAACCGAAACAATGCACTGAACTACTAATGGGACAGTAGGTTTTTTATTTTCTTTTTATTTTCTCATCGATTCTTGCGTTAAGCTTTATGCCGTTTCAATACTAACTTGCAACTTCATTTACAACACCCGAAACTCGCATGAGGTGAGGTATGGCCACGTCTTTACCCCTCTCTCCGTTCGCAGAGCAGTTTTACCCCAATGGGAAAGTATTCCGATTCCATTTACATGTTGTTTCGTGATGCATTGCTGTGCCCTTACCCTCTCCCATCGTTGGCAGAGAATTTTACCCTTGTGGAAAAAAGTGATCTGATTCCATTTACATGTGCTTTCGTGGTGCATTGCTCTGTCCTTATCGCCCCCCCCTCTCCCCCCTCCCTTCCCCCTTCGTTGGCAGAACATTTTATCTTCGTGGAAAAAAGTGTTCTGATTCCATTTACGTGTGGTTTCGTGATGCATTGGTGTGCCCTTACCCACTCCCTCCTCCCCCCCGCCCCCCACTTTTCGTTGGCAGAGCGGTTTTACCCCCGTGGAAAAGCATTCCGATTCCATTTACATATTGTTTCGTGATGCATTGCTGTGTCCTTACCCCCCCCC
>QEWY01003171.1:87574-117678 GCA_006503575.1 Baylisascaris schroederi
CTCCCTTCGTTGGCAGAGCATTTTACCCCGTGGAAAAAGTGCTTAGATTCCATTTCAACGTGGTTTCATGATGCATTGCTGTGCCCTTACCCCCCCCCCCCCCACCTCTTTTCGTTTGCAGAGCAGTATTGCCCCCATGGAAAAAGGTTTTCCGAAACACATTCTATTGCAGGCATGATTTTTAAGGTTCTTAAAAATCTGGCGTGCCAACGCTCATTGCTGTTAAGTAAAGTATAATTGAATTAGAACTTATGATATAGGGCTTTCGCGGAGCAAGCAAAGTTAACATTTCTTCCTCAATTTAATGGTTGTGCTCGGATTGGCTAGTTGTTAGTCATAAAATGGAGAAGAAAAGGTATTCATCGCATGTGTTTCAAAATGCTTTCGTGAGAAGAGGAATTCTATTTAGGGAATTGTTCTTCATCGGTTATTTAAAAATTTATTTTACGACTGAAGGGAATGTTTTCTGGGGGAGTAAGGAAAAGATAAGGGAGGTGGTGGTCAGGCTAAGCAATAACTAAAAGTCCGATCTATTATTTATTTCTTTTGTCAGAAGTTATGTGAACATTATTTGGTACTTTAGTTCTGTTCTTTTAGAAGATTAGTTACTGTTTTACTTCATATGACAGGTGACATTCATGTTTGGTACTTTTAGCACTAAAATACTTGAATGTTACTCTTTCAGATGTAGCCATTTCCGAATGTTCTCTTCACTTGAACCTTTCTTTCTCAATAAACCTGTGCCCATACTGGTGGTGTTCATTTTATATATTTATGTTATATATTTCACCTTGTTGCAGGTATAGATGTGAAGAACCTGTAATATCTCCGCAAACACAACTTCCCGAAACATGCGAACGGGACAATTCGATACGTGGTTATTTACAAGATCTTTATTCTATTTCTTTTATCCTTCTATGATTGCATTGAAATAGAAACATTAGACAGAGTCAAAAAATCGAAAAATGAAACATGAGGACAGCGAAAGAGGGAAATAGCATGGCGAATAGCAAGGCCCGTATAGAACGCGAATGTTGCGCTCATTTTGACGAGGAACGATCGGCGCATGTGCGAGGTTAATCGGTTCTTGTGAATATTTGTGAATCATCGAACTTATATGAGGCGTAAAGGTTTTGCAAAGGGTAATAATGGTCTTATGCAGACGTGAGCTTGAATAGTTAGAAAGTTGGAATGGAGCTACATAGTAAACAAAGGTGCAAGTAATTGCAAGTAACTCAAACAATAGGAGAAGGTGAATTTATCTTGCTTTAAATTATCAGGATTGTAAAAACCTGCGTTTTGGAGTTCCAGTTTGTGTACATATTACATTATTATAAGCCTCACTGTTCTTGCAGGTAGATGCAGGTAAATCACTGATATAAACACCCCCTCCCATTCGTCGCCGTGCACAGTTTGGAAGGTGATGTATATAATTGCAAGCTCGCTGAATTTAAAAAGAACCTATTATACACATATATGTATTACATTATATATATATATATATACTTGCAGTTATTTGCGAAGTCGCAGCGGATATCGAATGTATCGGTCTGGAGAATGGAACGACAAGGTTGGATTTCATAGTTTTTATTTGTTTGTTTTCTCTGTAAATATTCGTAACTGGGTCCGTCGATGCTGATAATCCACCAAAATTTACCTTTAATTTATTAAGTTAGTGTAATCACTAATGACCGCCTGATGCAATCGGTGAACAGATACTCGAAAGTTGAATTTTTTTACAGTGAGAATGTTTTTATTCATCGAATTTCCTCAAAACCGGCAGTTGAGTTTTTTTTTCTTTTCTTTTTTTTTTGTAAGAATAAGAGTCAGAAAACCGATTTTTTGCATTATTGCATTATGATCGCTTAATAATATTATTGATCGCTTCTTTAGTTTTATTGTTGCTTTTGGTTGGTATTTACAGTTCTTACTATTGTGCGCTCAAGGAAGAGAAGATAGAGTAAAATTTTGAAGCTGATACCGTGGTGATAGATTTATGCATTGCAAATGTTGCGTCGGTTTTCTAACCGACAATACCGACGGAGTTTTTGTGAGGTCGAATCACTTGCGTTATGTGGTTGCATGTTTGTTTTTATTAATTAACGCGAGTTGCACTTAGGTTTGAGAAGAGGATCCCCAATGGATGTGCATATTCGTCGGGTTTACACCATAGTACGGCGCTTCTTCTTTCGGTCTTTCTTGGCTGGTTGGGTATCGATCGGTTTTACCTTGGCTATTATGCTGTCGGTTTGTTTTATTTATCATAGGTCGTGTATCTTGATTGGGAGACTATTTTCGAATTGAACGTTCTTTCCGAAATTTCAGAACAACAGGCGGTTTGGGTTTTTCGATCCAAGGAAGTAAAGATCATGATCGTTTTTGGTTATTTTCAACAACTTTAGTGGATTAATCTTTTCGGATTTTATCTTCCAAGGAACTTAAGGTTCAGCGATGTGACCGTGGTTGTCGATCAAGATTTGACTTTTGTCCACAAATGATCTTAAGGACTGGCAGTACTTGAGTTTGATGGACTGCATTTGTCGGAATGTAAGCGGCAATAGAAATAAAACATGCACGGCATTAATACAGACTTCTTATCATCAACGCTAGCATAAGAAACTACGCAACAATATATTTCGTCTGGTACTTTGGATCGTTATGTTGTTATGTGTCACAGCAAAGCAAAAGAGGCCCATAGGCTCTATTGTGGAATGATCACGGTCAGTTTTTTCATGGATGAATAGAAAAGATGACTTTTCGACGTAGCAGATAGAATTATTGAATCCAGAAAGAATTTCCTCGATCGAGAATCGTTTGTTTTGTCTTGCAGCATGGAGGCAACCAACAAGCTTTTTTCATAAAAACTTTGCAGCCTACAAAAAGTTTGAAGCGCTTCCGTTTAGTGCAAAATATAAAATTTTATCAAAAATAACTAATCACAAGAAATACTTGTGGTGCGGTATGCACCTTCAATCCAAAATTAAGTAAAGTCATTGTTTTTGCTAAAAGATTGAGATTTAATTAACCATTCTCATGAGTGGAACTTGAATTTGAGACACTTAATGCCACTTGGATACCTGAGTTAATTGGTGTGGGGCTTGTTTAAGGTGCCCTCATTTTTATTGATAGAGGATATTTTATTGTTGAAATAAGTATTTGACGCTTTTGCAGGTTTCTTGAAAATGTTCTCGTTGGGTTGCTTCACAATTCTTTACTTGGCTGATATTGTGATGATTGCATTGCAATTGTTAGGACCGGCCGATGGGACTGCCTATTCAATGCCTTTCTATGGACCGAAAGCGTCACCAGTGCGCTTCTCCAATGAGACTTATGTTGCATTCTACTCTTGTTTTGATTGTCCTTTTTAAACATAAAGAGAGTACCGTAGGTTCCCATACGAAGGATTCTAAACGAAAGCAAAAGAAGTGGATTGCTGAGATTATCTTTTATTTCCTATTCACTAACTATAATTCTTTAGCACGCGTATTACTATTTTTGAATTAAACTAAACTTCCGTGGTTGTTTATTTATTATTCCCCCTCTACCCTACCTCCGCCTTTTTCACTTTCGCCCTTGTCTTTGTGTTTCACGGCTTCTTCCCCCCTTGTGACGAACACGTCGAGGTCACTATATAACGACTGATAATTTATGACCGGCTAGGTGCTTCCTTTTTCTCAAATTCTCAAAGCTGTTGTGGTGAAGGGAAAGTTTTAAGAGTTGAGAAAGAGGGCAGAAACTATACATGATGAGTTTATTCAGATGAAGTTCTACCTATTATGGTGCTTATAGAAGAGAATTAAGGATGGGGGATTTAATTGCTTCGATGACAATGCTGCTAGATACAA
This sequence comes from Baylisascaris schroederi, assembly GCA_006503575.1. Taxonomy (NCBI): domain Eukaryota; kingdom Metazoa; phylum Nematoda; class Chromadorea; order Rhabditida; family Ascarididae; genus Baylisascaris; species Baylisascaris schroederi. The sequence goes on from QEWY01003171.1 coordinate 91,420, forward strand.
CATTGAGGATTCAGAATTTTCTTGAAATCTTCTAATCGTTGTTTTGAAGGCTTTCATTATGAATATGGCACAAATCCATTTTCATTTTGAATCTTTCATGAAAATATTGTTGTTGTTATCTACGACTAAAAGGATTGGTTTCTATGGTGAGGGCCAGCCGATTGGTAGGAGGGCATCTTGAGTTTGAGAAAACTGCAATTTCTATGTTCAGAACAATCGTAAATTTCAACAGACATCACTTTTATCGCTTCATTCTAGAATTAACATTTAAAGAATGATTCTAAGGAAAGAAGTAAATGGGAGAGAGAGGAATGGAGAGGGAAAAGAGCATGAATACAGAGCTGATAGTATAGAATCTCCTATTGTCTTTCTCTGTTTACTCCTAACTTTCCACTTCTTTAACTTGTGATTTAAAATACTTCTTTTTTGCTTCCAAAGGGGATTATTGCATGTGATGGGGTGACACTGAGTTCGGAGGAGCGAGAGGGAGAAAGGTAGGGGAATGGGCTATGTTCTTTCAGGATAGCGCTGTCCTGTTCCTGGAAAAATTCTACCACGTGCAGTTATTGGTCAAAGTGTCAACTCAAGGAATGCTGCTTTAGGCTGTCGTTTTGGCAACCCTTTAGGATATCCATCCGCCACCCATCATTTTTGTCATATCCTGTTTGCACGGTGTATATAATGTCAAAATATATGAGGTGAATTGGGATGTAGAAAACGTTGAAAAGTGTTGTTGATTGAATTCTTTGTAAATAGTTATGTGGAAATTTGCCTTATTGGAAACGATAATTCAATAAAAAATTTTTTTAATGTTCTTGGCCTAACGTTGCTATTATACTTGTTTCTTTCAACATTCGTATATCTTCATACGTTATGGAATTTCTGTTTATAATGAATTGGCAGCATGTCTATTTTCAGAATGCGGGGTGGGTTTAGCGTTGTTCAGTACGGAGTTGGCCATGAGTAAAGGGATCAGAAGGGAAGGGAAAGGTATTCACTTCATGCTGATCCAAGTTTTGAATGCTGGACACAACTACAAGTCTGGATGTTGTATTCGTTGAGACGCATAGAGTTTCCTTTTTTATGTCAGCCGCACACACGGAAAATAATCTCCGCAGCGCCCGACCATCTGAATGATGTGCCCGAATGTACATGTGCAGCCTGGGCAATGCTTGCCGGCCCGCGTAAGTTAACAATCTTTAGTGTTTTTTATAATGAGGGGGCAGCAAAGAAAAGAGGGCAACATTTCGTTCGACGATATTCTTGGCGGAAAGAACTTCTCGAGAATAGAGAGAGAAGGGGAGGAGACTTATTTCTTCCGATATAATTTGGTTTTATTCGACATAATAGGATGTTTTAAGTTGGCTCTGCAGTGACACTGAAATGTTTATAGATATAAACTCTCAAAGGATTTTTCGATCTCAGTGAGGTGTAAACGAGAGCGATGTCTCAAGCTCAATTACAAATGGTGGCTGATCTCGAAATGGAAATGATGTCTGATATGTATAGGCGCATGACGAATGCTTGTCAACAGAAGTGCATTGCGACGCATTATAGGTTTGTGATCTTTCACCGCTTACAACAAGACAATCTTATTGATCAAAAGGTGGATGAAATTTCCTTCATTGGTACAGATTGGTTGATTGATAAAAAAAGGAGTGGTTTTAGCTAGATATATGGATTAGGCAAATCGCAACGGCTTTGCATTGAAAAAAACGTTGATAAGAATTTGCATATTTTAGCGTGAGGGTAAGCCTCAGATTGTAACACTTCAAGACACATTTTTTTCAAGCCTCAGATTGTAACACTTCAAGACATTTTTTTCAAACCTCTCTGCGGTGTTTTGTTGAGTATATTGCACACGATGAGCATTTTTCTGCAACTAATATGACTACAATAAATAAATAAGGTTCTATGTTGAGTTTCAACCGCTCCTCATTATTAAATCAAAATGAAATTGTGGTATAGCTGTTTTAGCTACATATTTTAGACTCCTTTTCCGTAAGTGTTTGATCGTTGTCTTCCCAAACGGTCCGCGACTCTCGGAGATCTCGTTATTTTCTCAGTTGCATTTAGCAGTTGGGTTTTGACTCATAAGATCTGATGCGTCACCAATACATTTCCGTGAAACACCACTTAAAGCAATTTGTCAAGCTTAATTTAAGGAGGTTAGGCGTATTTTTGATTAATTAATTTATTTTTTATGAGGAAGTAGAATGTTTTTTATTTGATAAAGGGAAGTAGAATATTTTTGATGAATTTGTTTATTTGATATGAAGAATTAGAATATGGAGTGTTGTTGCATATAGGGAGGGCGATTTGACGAAAGGCGAAGCGGTATGTTTGGATCGTTGCGTGGCGAAATATTTGGATGTACATGAAAAATTAGGCAAACGATTAACGACGATGTCACAACAAGATGAAAAACAGTTGCAGCAATTACAGCAGCAACAACAACAAAAACGGCAAGATTCAAAATGATCAAAGGTTGTTGATTTACTTCAGCGTATTTACTTCTTAGTGACACCATCCTCAGCTAATGACCTCTTTTGTTTTTGAGAATAAGATTAATTTGCGGTATTAAGATCAGGCTATGCTTCGTTTCTTACTGTTTTCACTGCCCATTGAAATTTGAATAGTTGGTGTTCATTAGTTTTGTTTCGGGCTTTTTTGAAATTTTTATTATCTTTCGCCAGTCTTCTGTAGTGATATGTACGAATTTGGTTTATTGTAAATCCTCTAGGACGATGCTGCGAGTGCACTGTTGAAGAATTGCAAGTAGAGACAAACTGAGACAAATATATTAATCCATTGATGGGGATGTAACCTATAATCTAGAGTATAGGTTGCGACAATTATGAGGTCCGATCCCGACGAAAAAGGTTTTATTTGTGGTTCTAGAGGAAGTTTGAGCGATGCTGTTGGTTATTTAAAAACTTCCGTCGTGGTGAAATAATGGTGAATTTTTGGGTTGCTCAGTTAGAGATGTTCTTTGCGAAAATTTATGGCTTGTTTCTCGAATGCATCGGATGGAGGTTGAGAGGAAGAAATGGCTGGTGAAGGAGCTTATAACAGGACCCGATGCAAAAAAGTGGGGATTAAAGTCCAGGAGAGTGTTGTTCAAGTGAAGCAGTATTTGTCTTTCTGTGAGAATTAATGGAATGCGGAAAAACTTTGTTTAGGAACCACTCTGAAGCAAAACGAGGCGAAATCATTTCTGGAGAAAGGTGTTACTCTTATTTGAACTCAGCTCATTGATCTGTGTTGTTCTTGTTGCGTAGACAGAGTTAAAACAAGTTGACTGGTGATACAACGGCCCACTGTGTTATCTGATAGCGTCGTATCTTCTATTTGAAGCAACCATCACTAAATAGTGCCAGCTCATTTGATAAAACTGCCAGCTTCGGTATCGTTCTTTCCAACTGCACCTATCTAGATTAAGTTATAATTTGGTGAATCACAGAAGCAGTCGCATTTCGATTTCATTTTGTGGGAATCTCCATGTCTCCTGAAGTCAGGTTGAATAACGCACAGGCACGCAGACAGACACAGGCGGACGGGCACCGACAGATAGAAAGAGACAGACCGACACGCAGATAGAGAGACACAGAGGCAGACGCACAGACGCAGACAGACGGACATAAAGGCGGACACGGACAGACAGACACAAGCAGAAACACAGACGATACTAGCAGGCACACAGACAGAAACACAGGCAGACAGATGGGCAGAACAAGCAGACACAGGCACAGACAGACACGCAGATACGCACACACAGGCACATTGACATAGATAGACATACAAACATACAGGCAGACGCAGACACTCTCCCAGAGATTGACAAAGAGACAGAAATACAGACAGACAGACAAGCGCACCAATAGACGGACAGATGCATAGAGAGACAGACAGACAAACGAACGGACGAGCACATGGACAGACATACAGACGGACAGACGTGCGGACAGACAGGCTTACAGACAGACACGCGGACGGATGCAGACAGAGAAACACGCCGACATACAGACAACCAGATACAGACAGACGGACAGGCACTGACAGAGACACGTGAACAGAGAGACCGAAAAGCGAACAGAGCGACGCAGAGACAGACGCACAGGCACAGGGAACACAAACACACGCAAAGACGCATAGGCAGACGCACAAACACGTACAGATGCATAGACAGACACAGAAACAGACAGACACGGATACAAACAGGCGTGCACACAGGCGCACAGACAAACAGCAGACACAAATACATACAGACAGACCAAAACGCGGACAGACACACAGACAGGAACATCGACGTACAGACAGGCAGATGGGCAGGGACAGACAGACAGATCGACAGGGACAGACACCACAGACAGGAACATGCGCAGATAGACAAACATACGCAGGGGCAGGCACATACACAGGCAAGCAGACCGACACAGACTGATAGGCGACAGGCAGCACAGACAGACAGACGTACACATAGACAGTTGGGCACAGAAAAACACACAAGCACACAGGCGGACAGAGAAACACGCGCACAGACAGACATACGGGCATACACACAAAAGGAGAGACGCAGACAGACAAGCGTCGAAATAGACGCCATAAGCAGGCTTACCGAAATGTGAACAGAGAGACACGGCGACAGACGTACAGACAGAGAGAAGCACGGGCGGACGCACAAACAGGCATACAAACGCGCACAGATAGGCAGAGACATAGACAGGAATACGTGCAGACAGGCATACAGAAAGACACACCGACACAGGCAGACACTAGGACCACTGACGTTTGATCTACCATAGCTTGATCTACCACTGATAGTTGATCCATCTTCGTTTGACTTACCACCGATATTTGAGCTTCAATCGTTTGATCCGCCACTGACATTTGATCCACCATGGTTTTATGCACCAGTGACATTTGATCTGCCATGGTTCAACTTACCACTGACATTTGATCTATTTACCATAGTTTGATCTGCCGCTGATATTCGATCCACCACTGGCATTTGATCTGCCATAGTTTGATCCCTCACTGATATTTGATCTTCATAGTTCGATCTACCGCTGACATTTGGCCTACCATGATTTGGTGTACCACTGATATTTGATCCACCGTAGTTTCATCTACCGCTAATATCCGATCTATCATAGTTTGATCTCCCACTGATGCTTGGTCTACCACTGACGTTTGATCTACCACTGATATCTGATCTACCCGCTGACATTTGATCAACCACCGACGTTTGGTCTCCCGTTGCTTGCTCTACCTCTGACACTTGATCTACCGTGGTTTGATCTGTCACTGGTACTTGATCTGCCACAGCTTGATCTAGCACTGATATCTGATCTACCACTGATATTTGATCTACCATAGTTTGATCTACTATGGTTTGATCTACCACTGATATTTGGTCTACCATAGTTTGATCTATCTCTGGCACTTGACCTACCGTCGTTTCATCTATCACTGATACTTCATCTACCACAGCTTGATCTAGCACTGCTATCTGATCTACCACTGATATTTGATCTGTCATGGTTCCATATACCGCAGATATCTGATCTACCATAGTTACATCTATCGCTAATATTTGATCTACCATAGTTTGATCCACCACCGATGTTTGATCTACCATGGTTTGATCCACCACCGAAATTTGATCTATCATAGTTTCATCTACCGCTGATATTTGATCTACCACGGTTTGATCTACCACTGATATTTGATCTACCACGGTTGATCTACCACTGACATTTGATCTACCATGGCTTGGTCTACCATTGTTTGATCTACCACTGATATTTGATCCGCCGTGGCCTATCCTGCCGCTGATACCTGATCTACCTTGGTTCGATCTGCCGCCGTTATTCGAACCACAAAAGTTCGATCTGTGGTGGGCCTAAAACGTGGAACTTAAAAAATGTTCATCGGTACCGCTGAAACAAAATATGTCCGATCCAAAACTGGAAAACGCACAGAACAAATGGCAAAAAATATCGCCGCCAATTCTCGGTGAATTGCATGACATGTGCAAAGCTCGACAAAATCAGAGAAGGGAACTTTACGACAGATAGAGGCGACGTGATTATAATATCGGGCGTGAAGCTTGACGATGCAATCAATAGCATTTTAAACGATAATCAATCAGTAATCAATCAGAACATGCAGCCAAGGTATTTCCCTCTGGCATAAAGAAACGTTCAAACATCGCCAATAAGGGAATTGTTCAGCGATGCGTAATTACCGACTACACTAGATTACTTACTGTCACAACTCTCCCAATTAAACCGGATTTTTCCAAAAATGAAAAAAATGCAAACATATCCAACATCAAGTATTCAGGAGAAACGAACTCTTAGAAATAATGGATCGCTCACACTCATTGCACACTTGCATAAGACTTGAGAAGTAAGGCGTGAAATACTAAATGATGGAAATTAACAAAAAAAGTCATGAGAATTATCGTGAACGCCAATAAACATATGTCAAGTTCATGCATCATTTGAAGGAACGACGGTGAAGTGGGAAGGGGGAGGCCTGGATGGCAAACCGAATGCTGATCGCAAACGTGTAACTCAAAGAAACATACAGATAACAAGTAATCCAGGAATAAAAACTGGCAAAAGCGCATACCACGAAGCACTAATAAACCCTTCTTAATATGTTAACATATAACATAAACGCAGCACATCAATATATCAGCAATTGACCTCACCTGAATTATGAAATAAACATCCCTGAAGGTAACTGGTGTACTAATGGGAAGCTTGGAAGCTCCCACAACGTCAAAAACTGATCAGCACGTCAAGCTGACGACGTACGGAGGTGGGTGACCGCATGTGTCGCACATTACGTAATAACGATCATCAAAAGCGGACACATCAAGTAATTGTTATGACCGCATCCAAATTTCCGCCCACATTAAGCATATGTTGCGCTAATGCTTGAGAACATTTAAGCTAATTTGTACATAAAAGTACACCATTCGCAAAAAAACAGGAGGGACATACATAGGAAATCGATAAAGGTATCACAACGAAGCGGCCGATAACATATTTGCCCCGACTGGAACAGCCCAAGTCGGCCTAGTGATGTAAGCGAATGCCGAAAACCTGTGAAACACCGATCAATACGGACTGCTTCTATCCCTCATACGCTGCAGATATACGTCGATAAGCTTTTGCTGCAAAACGAGCATGGACTATTTCCTTCAACGATAACAAGTAGCATCAACGCAAGTAAGGCTTCCAGCGTTCAGTCTATGGCTATAAAAGAACTGAACCGACGAAAACCCCAACATCTCAAAACACCAACGTTCCCTCCCCCTCCCAACGCAACTTGCTTTAAAAAACTTGATCTAACGAAAGAAGTGATAAAAGAGCTTACCTTGCCCTTGTTGAGCTTTGCAAGATAAGGCGCCATCATTCCTTCACCGACGATTCTGATCATTGCTACTAAGCATACAACGCTTTCTTTACGAATCGAACTGCTCTCGTAATTGTAGGTCTGCAGTGAAAATAAGTTTACAGGAAGCACTGAGAAAGCAAAATACTTGGCTCTCTGCTAAAACAACCTGCCGACTTCCCAATAGTGAGGAATGTTCGGACAACGTGAGCATCAACTTCATTATCAAATCGCCCACCTCCTATTAATTCCAATCTAATCCATTTGGGAACCCAGGAACAAATCCAAAATGAGAGAAGGCAAAATAAAAAATAAAAAACGAACGACCTCAACAATTGGAGGAGCAAGCTCGTCAAGAACGAGCTCGAGCTCAGGTGCACTCAACGATTCGATCACTTTCGTAAGCATCTTGATGGCTGTGTGTACCTTCTGCTCTTCAGCGTCCGATCGGATTACTGCGATCAACACCTTGCGGCATGTTGCCGAGGATACATGTGTTGCGAGCACGTTGCCACAATCCTCCGCGGCCGACACCACCTTAACGAATATTTTGCTCAATGACCTATGACCTGGAACCAATATCTGTGAGGATCTAACGACAGCTTGACTCACATCAACTCATAAACGTCCAAGCACTTCGCAAATAAGTTAAAGTTTTATCACCGCACCCGAAACATAAATTAAATATTACTACGTGCACTACTTGGCTATTGCTTTCGATGTTAGGAACAATATTGAGCTCATGTCATATTCCGATCCTGTAAACTGGAGGAGGAGTTTCAAAGCACACCTTGTTGACAACCCGCGAAACTTCACCGGTCCAACCACAACAACACTCACCAACATATAACGCAAAGACTCCAACTACTATTTGTGCGTCCTTCCAATCCTTATCTTGGCCACAGCTGTTATCATCCCTTTCTCAAAGGAATGTCCTGGGAATATTCCCACGATTTTACGGATGCAAATCACTTTTAAACCCCAAAATTTTAAACGAACAAGAAGTGAAAACAAAAGTAGGATGAAACGAACGAGTTTCGATTCATCGGTGCACGCATCAAGAACACGCATTAACGTCATCTCAGCGAAAAGATTAACTCGTGGTGCTTGCGAATAACTGAAAACAGTCCAACATAGTAAATTTTGCATATCAATATCGTGACGTAACCCATCTTGCATATCAATATGCTTTGTCAGCATTAAGTCTTCCATAACGAAAACACTTAAAATAATGCTAAAATTAAGTATGCCTCAGTGGTTTCCAATGGGTTGTCAGAATTGAACGTTAGCCCTCCCCTGGAATCATCTAATCCAGCCTAATTCTCTTTGAAAGAAAATGAATACTGTTCACTGATACCAGAAATGAAGCCGAATAAACGAAAAAAGGAAGTAGGCAATAAGAAAAACTTGCCATATTTCTTTGAGTAGTTTTAAAGCCATCCGTCGTACATCAGGATCGGCATCCTTGAGAGTTTCCATCAGTAAAAGGAGGATCATCCTGAAGTGTTTATCCCACAGCGAGAATAGATTGTCTCTGGTTACTTGCGAGAGCACCGCCATTGCACGAATACGTTCCGCACTTCTGCAATATCCACTGTTGAAAAAAAAAAAAAATCCTTTTCCTTGACTGCAAGGAAATTCAATGATTTATCACCTTCTACAATAACAGCCTAAAATCTATTATAACAGAACGAAACAAACAAGATGATGAATGAACCTCACCTCTGATTGTGCAACGACAATTCTTCGCCTATTTTCGTGATCAGTTCCTCCTGCTGCTCGACGTCGTTAGCGAGGCCATCTGGATCCAAGATGTACCCCGAAAGACTCTGCAAATCATCCATTTCCACTTAAAGTCGGGAGAGACAAATTAAAAGCAGCCAGAAAACGATACGACGCTTTTGTTGCCTCTTCCCTTACAATGAAACTGATCATCTTAACCTTCGCGTTTCTCTAAAGAATATCCACAAGCCCACCCTACCATGAAATTTCATCGAAGCTCAACTTTCCCCATTTCCTACTACCGTGCACATAAGAATGTATGAACTTCATGTAATATAATATAAAGAACTACCCACAAAGAACAACGTGCTTTAGCGACTCTAGTGATGCTGAAGGAATGAATTCTTCGCAGTTCTCTAAAAAATTCATGAAGCAAATTTCATATTTTCACGAAAAGCAACACCTAAGAACACAACCCTACACATGAATGTGCAATTCTATCATGCCCATAGTTATCGAAGTAGTAGCATTCCGTTAACTACAGGTGTAACAGAACTGAGTTGCTGGAAGCTATGAATCTCAAACTGAAACGTCCTTGAAGGAAAGGAAATAATATTAATTCATTTCAGTTCCTCAACTTCACTGCAACTGATCCTCTCATCATCTTCCCTTCTTCCATGACCCTCCCAGTTGATGAACTATGAAGAAGAAAGAAATCTTAAATGCGGGAAACAACTAAAAATATAATAGAACAATAAACGAGCAATGAACTAACTCCATTAGGGTCTTCTCGGCTAGAGCGGCGAAAACTATTCTCCTGTGACCCACGGTATGAACCATTACCAAGAGAAGCTGGCGAACGTAAGGGTGACGTTTGCATAGCGGTACGGCTATCGACAAATTCGTTTATCTAAAAGAACTTTACTTCACGCAAATATTAACTCTGCGTCTAATGTATAAAATACTCGCACACTCGAAATAGCAAACTATTTAAAAGGCTTGATTCTCTCTGCAGTAATTCGTCACATTCTCTGACCTCATCGGGCATTCAACAGACAACAGCATTCCATCATAGAAAATGAATGCATACATAAATTATTAAACAACAAGAATGATGAGCAGCATTGATGTTTCAAAAAGAACGCCTGAAAACTGAGTTATAAATGTTAGCTCAAGTTTTTAGCAAAGGCTAGAACACGAATTTCTTTTCAATAATTAAGAAGATAAGGCAGCAAATATTTATGATCGCATTTGCCACTTCTTTTCGGTTGTTCTTAGTTCTAGTAAACTTTGCTTCTGTAACGTTATGAATACCATACCCATTCTAGACATCAACTATGCTGCATCACCTCTCAATAAATGTCGGCAAATCCCATATCAATCTTACTGCCACTACCTTGCGATCTATTAGGCAATCACTACAGTACCTGCTGTTCTTTCCCGTCCTCCTGTCTGTGTTGTCAAAAATGGACCGGAACTCTCGCTCTAAACTTTATGATAACATTGTTTAACTACATTCCCAAGCTGCTAGGTTTTACTTCATTGGCACCTCTTCAAAGTAGCATCGTTGTGTACTCCATCAAAGACAGCGATGCACATTACCTGAGCAGTTGTTTCCAGGATGCCAGCATGCGCATCGTTCGGGCTGAAATAATTGCCACGTAATTAAATATTTCAACTCTTGTTGAAAAATAAATGCCATACTCATCAACCATGAAAAAACTCAGGTTGTTGAAAGCATCTCCGCTGGTAAAAACTAGCAGCAACCCTAGCGATCCTAAATTCCGCCCTAACCAACGTTGCGTCAAACTGCCCCCGTCTAATCAAACAATCAGTACTTTATTTTCCCTAAAACTATCTACAAAAGAACAACAGCTTGCTAAAAACAAGACATATTCACGATCATATCCAATACATACATTGTATAAACGTTACTGAAGCACAATTCCTCACATCTCTACTCCACAAATATGGCCCTTTTAAAGCAAAATCGCAATAGCTAACCCAATACCGAAAAGATAAGAATAGCCGAATGAAGAAAAAAAACTAACTAACTAACGAGCAACCGATAAGGAAGCAACATTAACGCGCAAATAAACGTTGCGCAAAAATTGCGTTACCTCTGTTTAAGCTAACGGACACTAACATGCAGTGCGCCTCATCCGACTCGTATGCATTTCAAATTTGCCCAACTCGTCTTACATACGCGTCTACTCATCTTATACATACGAACAGTGCTTAGAAAAATTGAAAATAATTCAAGTTTAATGAGTTCGATCTACTATTGTAGTAATCGATAATCATTGGCTATGGACTGCCCGAGCTGGTACCGTTTTTTTCTGTGCGAAATCTCATTTAAAGAAATGCAGCCCTCTACTCAATCCAGCAATCTTAATTCAGCATGCATTATCCGCAAGAGACAAGAAAAATTCCAGAAGAAAAAATCTTGCATGGCAAAGTAGCAGGGAAGAAGAAAATGGAGAGGAAATATTCCACATAGCTTCTATAGAGAAACAGAAAGATAGAAAATGAGCGCTTCTATGTGCGATGCATCCGCCATTCCAACATTCTATGTTAAACACAAATTGAATGCTATAAGTGGAGTCTAAGCAAGCGCATTCATCAATGAAAATGTGCAAAAAAGCTTCGAATTCCATATATGAGTGGTCTATAAACCACGCTCCAAATGGCTCGTTACTGAGACGAAGCAATGAACAGGTCACTCACTTACAGCTGATGAATGTAAACTTCATGAAAACTTACTAAGCTTTATTTTGCGCAAAACCTGGCAAAAATTTAAAGAAAGATATTGAGAATAAAAGCCGCCAAAATTTAAAATGCGCCGTCGGCAGTGAAAGTTCGACGAGCCGCAAAGGCGAACTATCTTCTTTCTCACAGATCGTGCACACACATACGCGAATTTAGGGTGGGAAAAGGCGGAAAGAAGTAACCGTATTACGATTCCCTCTGATTCTCTTATAAAATCAACAAGGAAGAGTCCGTAATTCTTCCAAATGTGTTGAAATTGAAAAAGGGAAATTGAAACACTTATTGAAATCGAAACAGTAGACTCAAGATGAATGCCATTGCCCGTAAACAACCAAAACAAGGTAAAAATAAATACTTGTGAATGGAAATACGATGTTTCTTGAGGGAATAGCTAACCGGGGAGAGGATTTAACTAAAAAGAAACGTCATAGCTGCAAATTAATTCATAACATCTGCTCCATCGACAAATAAAACCACGCTTCCGAATATTTTCTCTACAGTAATGTCTTTCATAAACGTCCCTCCTAAATCACAATAACTACCATCTGCACTCAACACCCAATCAATCAACCACTGCACTCACCAAACCATTTAAAGCAGAGTTTCAAATTAAGCAATAGAAAAGACTACTGCAGAAAAACAGGAATAGGAAAGTGCATCAAAGAATCATATAATAGACAAAAGGAGCCATAGTAAGAATGCCGCATGTGCGCACCAATCAATTTCATTGCCCGGAGTGTGCAAAATGAGTGCAACATACCCAATGAAAAAAGAAGCGCTCTCCTATCGGTTTCAAGCATGACAGGGCGCTAAAAATTTCTATCTCGGAGCAAAAGCTCAGCATGCGAAAAGTACAATCGTATGGAGGAAAGTTCAATAAAGAACAAAGGTTTTTGATAGTTTCTTCGGAGATTTTACTCTCAAAACAGAAAAATTTATTCAAATTCATTTATTTAAACTAATTTAAATTTCTTCTAAACAAGCACAGTCTAAAAACCCGATGAGCGAAGAACGTATTCAGCTAGAGTCCCTCATTAGAACCTCAAAAGAATCATCACATAGACTCAAATTAAACGATAAAAAGACTACTGAAAAAAGATAGAAATATGATGCTGCCCAAATAACTGATAGAACATGCTATAGCGAAAGTGCACGATGTGCGCACAATCAATTTCATTCCTCGGATTTCGCAGAATGCAACATCGCTCACTCCCTCGTTAGGATAAAACACGTTCACTTGCACCAGGGGGTTTCTGTATACCCCTAATTTGAAGCCAGCTCACTGAGCTTTGAACATATTATCACTTGCATATTCAGAAATATGATATACCTCTAACCATTTGCATGATCGGGAATGCAACGTACCTATAACCATTTGCTTTCGGTGTTGCGAAGCTGTTTCGTCTAATTATCGCTTGTAGTCGGTCCTTCAACTCATTCGGGAACGTTGCCATCATCGATGTAAAATCGCTGGCATTCAGATGGAACATATCGCAAACCACTTTCTCGCTTATCTTAATAACACACCAATTACTAAGTTCAATCACCGCCCACAAACCAAAAAACGTCGCGCTGCTCGCAGAAATTTCTCAAAAATTCCCTAAATGTTGCTACTCCAAGCGCTGAGTATATTTCCATTCCGTTGTTGGGCACCCCTGACGACAAAATGCGATATAACACTTCTTTCAATTAAACCGAAAAAAAGCATTAAGATCTAAAGGTCTTAGGTGGAGATGTAACGCCCAATTGTTGGAAACTACTGTTCCAATTGCGAAGTTAGTTTACATAATACTGTACAAATAAAGAATACAAAATCGGGATCTGCTCCCTGAGACAGTATTGCATATAAAAATCTGGCTAATTTCTGTTAGCTGAACACAAATAGAATTTTGTCCTGAACTGTCCTTTCTGACTCTGGAATCCTAATGACGTATTTGTCCAAAAACCTGTACTTTGACTTACCTACATTATTGCTATTCAAAAAGGAAATGCTCTGAATCGAAAAATTTTGAACAGCAAACCGACCTGGCCACACAACATTTTCATCATTTTATCTCTTTTCTCCAATTGTAGATTATGTGAACGAATTGAAGAAAATTTAAAGTGATACCTGTAAAAGCCCAGCATTTTTGGGATCATCGACCCATTGAAATATCTTATTGACCGCTTGTCGCACTTCGCTCTGGTTCATTGAGGGCGCCGAATCCATACCACTCATTAACTCGTGCAGGTACACCAATAAACCATATTTCACCTGACGTCCCACATAATTATTCACAGGCATGCAGAGGCGTCCACCTCATAATCATTAATGAGGAGCAGTGTTGAATAACTGTTGTACTATTCATAACTTTCTACTAAGAAGAACATCAAACTAAATTAAATCACAGCTTCCTTTAATGAGCAAATTTAAAGATCAAAACAAAACAAGATTTCAATGTTTATAGGAGGAATGATAATGAGCAAACCAAACAAACAATGGGTAGTTCGTAAGCTGAAAGGCTCACCTTATAGCTCACATTATTGCGAATGGGATCCTGAATGAATTTGCAAACCGCATGAAGCTGCTTGTCAGGATTGAAATATTGCCTCACTGCATCCATCATTGTGCGGAATTTCTCTTGATTACTAGACAGTACATCGTTGGCGTGCTTCGTGACCAACTTCGGGATCAAGTGATTCAACCAGTCTGTCAATTCGGCGTTATAACGTCGTACCAATGCCACCATCACGTCGCATAACGATTGCAGTAACTGAAACTATCATTTAAGATGACTTCATTCAAAGTCACTTAATTCAACGCATTCACATCGGCCAATGGCTATGTATACGCACAATATCCATAGTGCCCCATCCTGAAATGCGGTAGCATTATTTCAGCACAGACTGCAGTATAATGTGTTACGTGACAATCATACTGTACTTGATTCTACCACATCACTATGACACTCTCCCTTTAAATCATGTCCTCTTTTTCTAGAAGACTTTTCACAGGCAATATCCCTAGATTTTCCAGAGCTGTACAATAGATCCGCGGAATTCCCAGATGCTGTCAGTCCAGCTCATAGTCTCATATAAACACATTCAATAATTAAAGACAAACTTTATGAGATCCCTCTCCAATTAGCACGTTCAATCGTTCGACAATCTTCCTCAAGTCGATAGTACTGATCTGACGATCGCTGGAGATGACTGTGAAAAGCGCCTTGAGACCCTCTTTCCTGTCAGGAACCAATGTCGAAGCACAGCAAGCCAATGCATTAGTAAGCTCGGCCGTTTCGAACCTACTAACATCAAACAATATTGCAACATTCAATACGCTTCCAACCGGTCAAAAAACTCCTATCGAAAGAGAGAAATCATAACAGATTGATGCTCGCTGAAGTAGAAATGTAAAAATTGCAATTATTCAAAACGGAACTTCTGAAATGACAAACCTAAGTGAATCGGTGCTCGCCGAGGCGCCGTCTTCTAGGTCCTCTGTTTGGCTTCTCTGAAACAATGACAACCTGCTTATCCAAAATAATCGAATGGCAAAACCACCGGAAGGTATCAGCGACATGACGTCACTACCACTTACTGAGCAAAGAGACAGAGAGCAATGAAAAGCATCGAACAAAGGCATAATCAACCTTAGCATCAAATCAACGCAGAATCAGACCATGTTTCAGCTTTCCATCTTGTTTTCTTCCTTATGCATGATCTTTTGTGCCCACATTCTTCCTTTACTAAACTGCTGCCTCTTTAAAATAAATTTATCCAAGTCGGTAATACAAGCCCATAAAACTGCTCCAGTAGGTGAAACCACAAAGTGACCTCACCAAATTATATGCATTACAACATATATGCATCTTTGCAAAAGTTAAGAAATTGACAGTTAATAAGATTCCAGTCGCAATACATACCATACGACCACTACCAGCGATATTTGTTCTCGGTTGAAGCCTCGATTGCGGATGGCGAGTGCTTGGTGAGGTGCTTCGACTCCCCGCTATAAAGATTTACATATCGACTGCAAAATGCGAAACAAACTTTGCCCCCACAAATTGTGTAAAGACGATGCCCATTCTTTATGCCTATTCCATCCCAAAACCCTTTCGTGTTCTTCAAAACAGTACAGCAAACACTCAAATTCTCCAACAAAACTCCTCCACCTTCTATTCCCCTCAAATCGAAAACAGTTAATTTCCTCGCCAGTCCCGATATTCTCACACATCCCACTCTTTCGAAAATTGCAATTTTTTGGCCAGTAAACAGATGAGGGCAGCAAAGTTAGTCCGTACTTACAAATCCAACCAACTATTGCAAAAGCGGTCGAAAAACCATAACCATCCTACGAACATCTACTCACGTTTAAAAGGGACCTAATATTAGGAAAGGAAAGCAAAGGGATGGTCCGTGCCACTTAGCGATGAAAACAGATCGGATAAATGCGCACATAATAAATTCGATTACTTATATCCGCAATATCATAAATGTTTTCGGGCTCAACACTCCAGAAATAAAAGCGCAGTTAATAGCGGCCGTCTTCAACAGACTTCCCCGCAAACAGCTTGAATACCACGAAAGGGATGTAGTTGTTATTTTCGGTGAACAAATTACTCACGGTTCGACTCTTTTAAGCAAATAAAAGGGTTTTTGCAATCCCCCTTACTGCTTACTCTTTCCCTTTTGTGCATTCATGCTTCCCTCCAAACGGCCTACTACTACGAAATCCCAAAAAGAGCGGAATCACACTCTGAAGCAGCAATCTCATACGATTTAAACAATATGTTCGCACAAGCGAGAGCATATGAAGCATAACGATTTGATAACCAACGATAAAAGAGGATAACTAACGTTGCGATCGGACAACACTTCCAGTTGATGTTCCACTTGCACGCCTCGCCCCCGAAACCACCCTTTGAGACACCGAAACCAATCGTTGTGACGTAGGCGTGCGGAGTGACATTGCTGAACGAATGAATTCTTATTGCACAAATCCAAAATATGAGTTATACTCATGCATTTCCCTATCTTCAACATTATTCGAATAAAACGTTCGTTAACTTCAACTCTTCACAGCGTTTGGGGTTCACCGCCATCTCCCCTGGTCCCCGCTTTCCCCAACTCCTCCACTCTTCACGAGGATTCAACCCAGTCTGCAGGGACATGACTCGTCTCTCTCCAAACAATAGACTCTTTCTCAAGCTACAGATCAATTGAAGCAACGATAATGATTCATTAACAAACAAAGAGCCTTACTAGAAGAGATATTATATTTTGAAGACATATAAAATAAGTACGTAAACAATGACCAAGAATAATATCCCATATCCCTCATCATCTCGCTTAATTCCATATTCGATGCCTAAAACACAATTATTCGTTCATGATACAAGCACTGCGACAGAAAAATCATCAAATGACGAATCATTACAGTTGCCTGTTCCATTGACTTGATGCAGTGGGCCTCCCCATTTGTTTGCATGCGTCGCTCGGCGTGCGGCCATTGGATCAATATCGGATGTCGACCGTCCAGAATAATATGCCGGGCTCGCTGCAATTACCCATTAATTCTAATAATTCGAGAATCATTACAGTTGCCTGTTCCATTGACTTGATGCAGTGGGCCTCCCCATTTGTTTGCATGCGTCGCTCGGCGTGCGGCCATTGGATCAATATCGGATGTCGACCGTCCAGAATAATATGCCGGGCTCGCTGCAATTACCCATTAATTCTAATAATTCGAGTTGAATTTCTATTGCAAATTTATCGATAATTTGCCTAAAAAATTATATTCCTAAACAAATACTTACCTGTGTTCAATATTATCATCAACAAACGATACCATAACAACAATAGCTTCGAAGCAATAAGTGACGCAAATCAACGCACATTCGTTTCAAGAAGCCAAAACAAAAAGGCAAGCCCTCAGAGGGCGGAGTCGTCTTTTTAGAGAGAAAATGGTTCTCACATACGCAGCTACACAAGCTCCCATCAATACCAATATAAACTAGAACCGTCTGTCGCCTATCGATAAATCTACGAAACAAACCATCTTATACATACTAAAAACGAACCTTTGTGTAAGGCATAAGAGCTTCGTTGCGACATCGGAAGCGAGTCTTTCTCAGAAACAATCGATTGCGATGAAGAAGATTGCGATACATAGCCGGAAAGTTGTCGCTGTTTCGAAGGATCCAGCGACTAAATACAACACTAATACCAGATGCCACTCAAATATAACATTTTCAAACAAGTTATTGCCAATTACGTTTTTTGCTAGTCAATAGAGCCTATATATTTTAGCTGGTAGCCAATAGGCATATTTATAGGCATATTTTAGAGAAGCCAATAACGCACAAACAATCAATAGATTGCTAACAGCAAAAAGCACTGCAGTTCTTTTTCATAATAACTCAAAGTGGCATTAACTTTTCAAAATGCTTAAATAAACAGGGAAAGATTTGAAGTAACTTTTTGCATCTCGCTTTAAATGACCTCAATTTTCCGCTTTAATTATTTCCAAGACAACGACAGTTCAATTTCGAAAGCATTTCACTGTCTGTTCCTAAACATGTGCGATGACAGGCAGCAAAAAATGGTGTTTTCTATAATAGAGGAAGGAAAACGATCAAGTCAACGAACCTTGTAAAGAATATCTGCTTGTTGTTTATAGTCTTGATCCAATTGCACATACAGATTTCGACCGGTACTTCGAGTCTCAGGATCAGCGTCACTAAGCGACATCTACAACTCAACAAATACGCCACACGTTTATAGAATTATGCGGTTTCTAGTCGCTTCAAAATTGCTACGCCATTTTCTAATATATCAGAAAGCCGAAATTAAACAAGTGAAAAAAATGGATTCAAGATGACGCGCTAGCGCACTGCCTGGAGTACAACACTCATCCCTTTAGTTTCAGAGATGGCGGACGGAATTTGCGAGGAATCAGGGATCGAGGAAAAATCGTCAAAAAGGTGAAACACGAAATATGAGACACCTGAAGCACATACGGAAAAGAACAGCCAAAACACTTGTGGAGATGCAGCTGCATGAATTATTTATACGAATAAATCGTCTCTTGATGAGCAACAACACTGACATCAACGTCTTACACTATTAGAAATATGTAGTGATAAGTGCTTGGACACTCAACAGAAATCCACGTAGGTTTGAAAGAAAGGGATATCGACTTTATGGCACCTCCTATGTTGCCAACCATACAAAAACCTTGACGCGACAAATCTTTGCAATAAAACAGAACGACAGAACTCTTTGGTATTTCGACACACTAAAACAGATTAGTACTTTATGATTTCATTTCGTTAAACGGTAAAGAATGTTTGTTACTTGGATTTAAGCGTTCACAAACTGCTCTCTTTCATGGTGAAGCTTGTGCAAAAATCAGAAAAAGAAGGAATCGAACAACATACCTTAATGCAATCAAGAAACACTGGCATATTCTTCTCTACGAAGCGACCTTCCCATAGCGTTAAAGCCATCAATAGGAGTGATGCGGATGCCCTAAACTTTAAAATAATTCAAAGGAACACTTTGACGCCAAATAGTTCGCACTCCCAGCTCTCATCATATACTCATTCTCTCTAAATAGCTAATATTGCATCGAGTTCCTAGGCTTCCTCTCTTAAACGGATAGAAAGTCCTTCAAAAGAAATCATTATCTGCATACTTCGAAAAGTTGTTCGACAATCGACGCTACAGTGACATCGCAAATTATGTGGAGGGCAGTGTGAATGGCCAAAAAATGAATAACATTCGGTGAAAACTGAAGAATCTCTCGCCTCTCCTTTCCCGGAATTTTCCCTTTTCCCTTACTGTTCTTCCGGTAAAATCCAAGTCCATGCCACAGTCACACACGCATAACTAAGCTTTAACACCAAATGCCAAGATGTTTTGGCATCCTATATGCTTGATTTGAATACATATCACTTCCATAGAAGCCCTTATAGAGGCTAATTAAAAGTTCCCATTCACAATTCAACCTAACTTCACTTCCCCTTTCATCATGTCTTCATTATCAAATGCGAAAATCACAAAACAAACCAACCGCCTTATTTCTCGTGATTTAGATGCCATCGCTGTTTGCAAATGAGGCAGAAGCTTCTCACTGCGAACATATTTAATTGCGTATTGTAACGCTAAATGGCTACTCGTCGCCATCACCTCAAATATTGCTGCATTAAATCTCAAAAATTCATATTTTTCCACTTTAATGAATACACCACTTGTATTCTGAATAAAACAAAATCCATTCTCATGTTTTCTCTGGTTGCATATATCTCTCAATCTGCATCCACAACAACTTAAGTTCAATAGAGAGTAAGCAACTGTTAACAAATTTGATGGTTACATTTTATTTCAGGAAGTCATTTCCTGTATCATATTCCACGTTGATCTACTAGCTCAGAAAGAAGCTCTAGACATCCTCATATATCTTACATTAGCCGATACATAGAAAAAATTATCTTTCGTGGAATGCCCAGATAAGAGGGGTATGGAAGGAGGTGAAGGGGAGCTCAATTCAAATATGATAGCATCACCTTGCACTCCGTTCCTTTCTAGGTGATTCGTGGAAGTGGCTGGTTAAGTGATCGCTACGCAAAATCCTATATTGCCTGCAAAGAGTGCGAGGGAAGGGCACTCCCTGACGCTTATAGATAGATCCATACAGAACGGCATGGTACAAGGAGTTCACCCAAGTGGTGAAGATGAAAAGCTTCATCGAACAAACCGCAGCTAAATATCAGAAACTGTTGATCTATACTCTCCAATACTTAGCTAGAATAAGACGGAAAAAGCAGGGAACAGGCACGAAAAGGACAACCAACCTTTGCACTGTTCTGCAGAAGGTTGATCAACGTCGGCATTAAAATAAGCACGGTATTTGCCATTTTGTTCTCCAATCTTTCACAATAAAACCTGCAATGAAAGGATTATAGTTCCTGTCTACTTCATACACATCAACATCGTGAAATAAATCCCCCCCTCCCCCCACAATCGCCCATTCTCAAATTCCAATCCAACGTTTACTACATATCAACCAATCAAATCGATGGAGGACGGCATTCACCGAAGATGGACATTTCTAAAGACTTTCGAACATCTAATCCTCCCCCTGCTCCCAAAAAATATCCGAAACAAAACGTTCTTCACTAAACCACACTTTTGCCAAACAAAACAACCGATAAATAAGCGACTCAAGCAAAACACTTTTGCTTTGTGATGTTAAATGTGGGAATTTCTATGAAACCCTGAGCAGAATCTATCAAACCAAAAAAGGAAAAATAAAGAACTAACGCGACTGTGACGCAAGCTTCTCGGCACACCTGTGATCGGAGATCTTTAATCGAAAGCAATAATGCTTTCTCCATTTCCTTCAACTCCTCCGAAAAATTTGAAAAATCCAAAGCACCACCAATTATAATCGCACGCAATGTCTTCAACTGCAATAAACAATCAACTCATTACGTACTTCAACTTGCTAAGCCTTCCAAACTATCACATTATATATATATCATGCGCGATGTCATCGAAATCGGTTAGCTATATCTACAACGAATGAATATGTTACGACTCCAATCGGCTATAATCCAGTTCCAATGTTCCGGAAAATCTTTGCATAAAGGCGGCAATGATGATCTTCCCTTTCCTGTACCCTTCCCTCCTCTCTTCCCCATATCATTCTATAATTACTTTGAAAGATGAAATTAAAACTTGTGTTAACTTGTTCAATTTCATGTGATACGACTTACTCTAAGTAAACAAAACATGCATTTTTCCCTCAAAAACTTCCTCTGTGCGTATACAACATTAGACTTTCCACCGATAAAAGAACTTCCACCATGCACTCACAAGTGCGTTTGATAACCAAATGATCAATTTTTGGTTGCCACCCTTGCAAGAGGTACACCACCACCTTCCACCACCCATAACCGCCCACAAAAATATACCAGCACCTTCAAATCAAAGCACCAGAAGACAGAATTGTATAAACTTGCTGAGCACTTTAGATATATCTGCACACCGCATTTAGGGCGAATAAAGACTATGCGAAAGTATAACCCCATTCTAAGAACATAAACAGTTTTGTAGCTGATGGAAACAATTTTTTCAAGAGTGGAAGTTTTAGTGGATGCGGTGAAAAAACTAATCAAAATCTGAATACGACTATCCTTGCCCAATAGAGGATGACATATCAGCTATGTGATTTTGCAGGAAACGAACGCCCCAGCCAATGTTTGCATCAACATCAGCATGTCACTTCTTCCACATCCACATGCAAATCAAATCCACATGTGAATTCAACTTGCTTTTAGGGAACGGCAAAGCTAAAGAAGAAACCTTTCAAAACATTTTTCCTAGAACCGCTGCCTTTGAACAACTCAGAAGCAGGGTACCACATGTGCATAACTATAACAGAAAAAAATGAAACTAAGAAACTATTCCATCTCCGGATACTAATGGTGCAAAATTATTCCACCATGTGTGTATCCCTGGACTAATCATTTTCCCACTTCGCTGGGATTTCTATGTAGATGATCAAAGGTTCCATATTTTGCATGCCACAATTTCTAAGAAGAAAAACAATTCGCATGCCACTCTTCCTGAAGGAAGTCTCATTTTCTGAGAATGCACATAACAACAGTATCGGAAAAATTTTCTTCATTCCTGCAAAATCTTCATCAATGCATTAGTCTTCCTTCTAGCTGCACCTATCAATGTCCCGAATTTATCACAGTTTTTTTACCAGACGACTATGAACATAACTACTTACTTCTACACTCAAATCATCAACTACAATATAATCAGCATCCCGAAATAAAACAGACAGCCAACTCTCCGCTCTGTAAAATCAC
Source organism: Baylisascaris schroederi (assembly GCA_006503575.1). Taxonomy (NCBI): domain Eukaryota; kingdom Metazoa; phylum Nematoda; class Chromadorea; order Rhabditida; family Ascarididae; genus Baylisascaris; species Baylisascaris schroederi. Next base: position 114,186 of record QEWY01003171.1, read on the forward strand.
GTTATCACTCTGCTCTTCGTTACGGCCCACTTAAGGAATGGGTATAATGAAGGTAAAGGTATAAACTTACTGCAGCAACACGGCGATCCCAATCCACGTTCACATCTTCGAGCGTTGCACACGCTGCGGTCACCTTATCTTTCAGCTCCCGCGCCGAAAAGATCTGCATAGAAGTCAATTAAAGCATAAAGTAATATCCCTCAAATATCGATATGTTTCTGCATCTTTCAACCTTTGCCATAAATGGCAAAAATCTTTTTTTTTGACATAACTAAATAACTTCTCATAAATATGAAGAGCAATCGCTTCACTTTTATCCCAATGAAATCTCATTTCTTTTCTAAAGAACAAAAATTTAAATAAAGCACTTCACAAATAGAGGATGACGTCATGTTTGCTGATAAAATACGCCTTTCGACTCAAAAATTTTTCCGCCCAAAATACACTACCAAATCAAAATTACGAAATAGAAATAGTACATGGTACACAAAATTAGAATTTATTGTTACACAAATACTGAAATCGTCCTGCAGGAGGCTAGCCTCAGTTTATTAATACAAAATTACATTGTTCATCAAAAACACACGTTTTTCCTATCCTTCTAATTGAACGAAATCGGTTGCAGGGCAATACGATAGTCTAGGACGTCCGCTGGTTGAATCATCTACTTCAAGGGCTAGGACATCTATTGAATCATCTACTTCATCGGCACACTAACGATTGCCACACGTATGTTCAATAAATTCGCGAAAGGTTTCTGGAGAAACAGTAAGGAATAGATATTAATGAAGATAAACCGATCAAAAGTACTTATAAAATGCATAAATCTTTATTAAACATCCTCTTAATGTTGCTGTTTGGCAACTGCCTTAAACAATATCGCCACAACTACATCGCTGAAACACTACAAACGAAAAAGAGGAGACAAAGAAACTTACATCACATTTTGGCACTTGAATAAACGCCTGTTGAAATGCTTCATCGCTAACACCGCCAGCTTTTCCTAAAACAAATATCATTAGCCAATCTGGTCTGACTCTACTTTAGCTGATGAAGGGAGACATGTGCATCCTACCCTTACACATTCCATGGAGTAATTGCATTCACAGATTGCCACCAAATCAAAAGTGGAAGACAATAGAGACATTTTTTGGCAAAATGCAAAGGTGCTGAAATATGCAAACATGATTGCACGAATGCTTACAAGTGACACGGTCAACTCCCAAAATGAATGTCCCCCTCAGAAAATACAGGGCGGTAACGAACGCGAGCTGCTTCTTTGCTTACTTCATAATAACTTCCTTTTTAATATAAACTGTCATCTCTATGAAGTATTAACCTGGGCTATAACAACTCCCGTATTTCAACAAGCTAAACTGAACAAGTGCTATTAACACAATTGAAAGTTACCTGTATTTTTTGCGGTCACTGCTACAGGTGGTCTCTTGTGAGCGGGTACACTGCTGGCACGTGCAAAAGAAGGGGTCGCTGGTGAATTCGCTACCTCTCCAAGAGGCGCTCGTCGTGTAGTTTGCATGACACGGCCAGCTACAAATAAAACAACTGAATACTCCACGCTGTAATTTCAACTAAAATATTTATCAGTCATAATTCAAAGTAGAAGACATAACAAAATGATGAAAATATTTTGGTATCAGAATAAATCAGAATAACAACCATTAACAAAATAAGAAACTAAAATAAAAAATAAAGTAAAATACAAAAGAGGAGTAGCATAACAGTGAAAAAGTCACTTCAGTGAACGTCATAAGTAATCTTTGCTATCTTTATTTCGGTCGAATCTTTCCCCTGTCAGACATATTTATATGAATCAACTCAATGTCATACATAACTCTCGAATCAGATCGAATACGAAAATGAATAATAGAATAACATCAAGATGAGTTACTAAATTTGACCCTTCCTCCCCTCTCTTTCAAGAAAATATTTTGCAAGCATAGGTATATATCTACAGCAATTGAATTTCCCATCACTTGCATATAGATTCATCGAATTTTAGCAGCATTCGCAACGAGGAAACAAGCATTACGGCATTGCCACAAAATGAAATGGGTGCAAAAAAAGAGGAATGATCGATTGTTGTTCACTCATTGCGAACGCATGCATTGCACACAATATTTCAATGCGAGCGCATACAATTCCTCCCATATTGAAAACCTACCACGCCTAAAAGACAGCAAGCTTATCATTGTTCATATCAAACTTGACAAATGCAAACTTAATCGAATCAATCAGAAATTTAGTATCACATAAACTTAAAATGCAAACTTTTGGAGAAGTCATATGATGACGTAAATCATTTAATAGCTGGATATTGATCTCTACGATAAAGACAAATCATCGTAAACAGTTAACAAAATTTCTAAGATACAACACGATGATAAAATTGCGGTTAAAAAATTCTGCGACTGAAATATTAGGTCTCTAATATCAATCCACTTCCGCTTATTCACTAAAAATTCATTCCGCTTCAATAACGGCTACCATGGTTGAATAATTACAAACAAGCCACAATTAATAATTGTTGACCTAGTTGAATCAAACCAAAAGACTTTACCAAACCAACTGATAATCAATGCATTGTTCATTCCATATGATTTCGAAAGCTCAACAACATATCAACAATCCTTAAACATTTCTCAGGTTTTCAACAAAACCTTTAAAGCAAATCTGCTCGACTAAAATATATATATATATATATATATATATATATATATGCCGGTAATCTACTACAACATGCCTACAACACTGAATGGCTGATATGCCGCACGCAATGACGTTCAAGCTCAACATCGGCATCTGAGAATCACCATCCATCAACATCAACAGGAAACAATCTATATGACTCAGCTGGTTAGTGAACAATAACCGCAAGTGAAAAAGATACAGTCCCTAAACATTTCGCGTCAATAACCAATTCAGTTCAAACCAGAATGTAAGATATAAGCCCAAAAATCCCGAACAGTAGTAACTTCGACGCAAACCATTCAAATATGTTCCCTAGAGTCTTTGCAGTTCCCTCTAAAGCAAACTGAAACAAAACTCACATAACAACTTAATCTATCATCACCGATATTTATATAGTCGGTCACCAAAGCGTTTAATGAGCCATTTCACATTTAATTATAATGACCCAATGTTACTACTTGCCTTGAAACATCCTTTATTCATCGATTCAGATTAGATCACTAATATACCTTCAAACTCTGCAAAAAATCCTCCAGGCAATGAAGGCACAATGCATAAAGTCCCAACTTAACACCTCAAGCAAAAACATCTGATATAATGAAATGTGCTTGGTGACAATGAAGTAATAACGGACTCTTAGGTACTAATACTATACATATCAAATCACCAAGAAATGTGGTCCACTTTACTTTGCCGAGAAATTATTTTCAATTTTGTCCACCTACTTGCAAAGAAAGTGAAACTATTATTCTTGAATTTTATTTGCCCACCTAATTTGCCGTAT
>QEWY01003171.1:118077-219554 GCA_006503575.1 Baylisascaris schroederi
TATATATATCGGTGAAAATTTTTGCAACGAGCCAAAATCAGCGAAACACGCAAATGGCAACGGCTGAAGTGAACAACAAATTAGGGTCAGAGTGAACTGAAATTCCCCGCGCACACGTGCATGATGTTGAAGAAAATGCTTGTTCATTTAACTACCGCAAAACTCACTCCAACATTCCCTTCGTTTACAATCAAAATATAATTCTTAATCAAATATAAAGGGGCTAAACTTATTTACAAAATAGCGAAAATCACCAATTCATAGCTGTTATTTAAAAAGAGATAGAGAACTATGAGAGGGAATATTAGAATGACACATGATTGAATGGCTGTTTCATAAGAAACAGATGAACGTCAACGTATCAAGCGTGATGGTAAAATGGAATCGATAGAAAGTGCATAAAACACGTGATAGCCAAATAACAATAACCGATGATGAGTTTTTCAATCGAACATGAGGAGTTAGAATAATCTATCAAAAAATAAAAAATATTAATACAACTTATTAAGGAATATTATTTAGTATATTTTGATTCCAGTATAACCTCAACCTTTATAGTGCTGCTGGCAACAACGATTTAGCAGTCATTCCACACCTAGACAGCAAGCTACATCAATGGAATGCTAAGCATCCCACTATAGTTTTTAATGTCCTTCGCTTGTGTTTGCTTTACTTTTTCATTATTCCTTTTAATATTTTCCTGTTTCCACTCATCGTCACTTAGTTTACCCCTTTCTTCACCGTTCTATCAACGTTCATGTGCTTCTTCGTGCCTATATATATATATATATATAATTACTCGCATGCATCGTAGCAGCCGTAATTTCCAGAATAAAAGTATCAACCCAAAATACTATATTCCGACTCCGAGACGACCGTATTAGCTATTTCAACGGCAACGCAGTAAACATTTTTGCTTCGAAGTAACAAGTTTTGAAAAGACGCCAACTTTTCTCTTCCCTACATTCGAAGCAAAAAAAGAAAGCAACAAAGCCATGCGATCTATACTTTTAAGAGTGGAAAACTCTAAAACGAGTAAGCGCCGTGCTGAGTATTGCAAATAACAACTGCTCCAAGTGCTTATCTCACAATCCCGAGGGATATCTCGCTCTCGCCCACCGATAGAACGCTTCCTCTCCTAGCGCAACATGAATAATTCCACCAACATCCCACAAAAATTTTTGCCATAAACTTCGAACTTCAACTCACTTGTAAACATTTGCGCAAACCCAAACGCACCCCATCTCATTCCGATTTTCCTTTCTTTCGAGCGCACTGCTGTGAAAGCCTGCTTCAGTACCCCCCCCCCCTCCCATCCCGTCTCTGCCTTACTCACAGCACTGACTCACGAACAGTACCGCAGTATAGGCCTTATTATATCGAACAAAACCTAGGTTCACCACGATTGTTTCATCAAATTTTCTCGTTTAAGACAATCACTCATAGAGAAGAAACGAGAATTTGCTTCAACCAACAAAATTCTGAAATTTATTGATGAGCGAAACAGAAACAAACAGCATTGGCTTGTTCCTAAACACCCACCTCCATCAGCTCTCCCTTTGAATATTCTACTCTAAGAAGCTGCAAAGTGCATAAATCTTATTACGAAAATGCGCCTCTCTCAGGTGACTATGACACAATCACCTCCCTATTTTCCCCCAATAAACATCCCTCTTACCATTCACGAAGGGTTGCATTCTCCTTCTAAATATGCCACGATATCGGCATTAATGGTATTTGCACCTTGTATATCATCAAAAGGAAGAAAAGGCTTGATGCATTAATAGTGCCCTTCCCATACTACAACACTTCACCTTTTAGGATCCTTTTCCCCCTTCCTTCCCATCTTCTTTTGAAGTGCGCCTAACAGTTTCAATACTTGAAAGCCCCATACGCAAGCCCCTCCACTTTCCACCTTTTCCTCCGATAAAGGTATACACAGAAATGATTTTCATCATCCTCATTCCACAAGCTCCTTTTCATAAAATCTGGTTGCAACATCATCACTCTTACAACTTCATTACCAGAAAACTTAAATGATTTTGTTTGCATACCTTTCATCATTTCCTAGCAAATGTTTTTTTAGATTCCTTAGCAAAAAGTTTTCAACTTCCTCTTACAATCCCCCCCCCTCTCTCCAAAGCAGTAAATCAGTATGAGGCTACTTTTCATCAGGAATAAAGACATGCCTTCAAGTCCAATCTTCCCTTCAGAATTATATAAATGAAACAAACACAGAAGCAAGCACGCCGGGGAAGTCGGCTTAATATGCGCTTCGCGATTCGCCTATCTATCGAACATCTTTAAAAACTATCAACAAAATAAAAAAATAAAAAAACAAAAGACATCGAACGATGGCTTCAAGCGTTGAGTGGTTCCACCACCCACACGGATCTTCAAGACTTCCTGTGATCTAAGAGTAATGAAACGAAAATCCGATAGATATGAGATGCGCGTAAGTTTTCTGACTCTTGCAATACATAACTATGCTTGAAGTTGGCGAACGAATATGAAACAAGGTGTACGAGGTGCCTTATGGTGTGCATTATACAGATCAACTCGCAACCACAGTTTCAACAGACTCCAGCTTGAAGCAACTGGAAGGTTGCCTATAAATCATTATAATACCGCCACAATACACCAAAACTATTGAGATAGGGTAAGGCTATTTTGCTCTGTATAGGGTAATGAGTATCGGGTAAGAAGGTGACCAAACATACCAAACAACGGTGTTTCAGGCTTCTTGAACATATCGCCTGCTTCTTCTTGCTCTCGTTCCCAAAGATCCCTTCTCAACTTTAATGCTGCAATATTGGTGTTGAGATTTCATGTGGACCGTCGCAACGCCAACTATGCAAAATTGATGCAGAATAAATCAGGTCGACTAAAACATTTACCAAAACGTCTAGGGCGTGACAACAGAATTGCTCGTCCATCCCTTACAACTGTTAGACCGTTGTCAAACTTCATAGACATGTTGTCCAAGGCTCACTGATTTTAACATCGAAAAGAAGGATGCACGTAGCAAAGTCCAAAGAAGGTGATTATGGCGTTGAATAACCTCTGATTAAAATTTTTTATCACTTCTGTTGATTAAAATTTTTTATCATTTCTGAGCGAAAAACATTCCGCGCATTTCATTGGAAATTTTCACACAACCTTGGAACCACCTCGTCTCACATTCGGCAAAGATATAATCTCCCCACTATATTTTTGAATTCACTTCCTCCATTTTTTAAAAACGTACCCATGGATTATTGAACCTCAAAATATATTCCAATCAAGTCTGGCAGTAACCCGATATTTTCAACGATTCGGCATAACTCAATTAACACAATATGGTGATGAAGAAATGCAATTGCATAATAGGATCCTTAATCTAATAACGAAGAATCCCTTACTGCTTCTACGATTTATAAATCTTAGAGCAACGGCTTTTATAAACTTCAAACTCAGTGTATGTATGAGACGATCAAGCATCGCGCGCCTACCTATATGCCGCGAGCAGAAACGGTGTAAGGAACATCGGGAGGGGGGGGGGGGGGGGGGGGGGGGGGGGGGGGTCAAGATACAAACGAACTCCCCAACCTCTCTTAAAATTAGGTGTAGCCGTGAAATGCCGAATATGCCAACCAAGTACCACTAACACACTTGCCATCGCGAACTTAAGTACTTCAAGAGAGCAAAAATTCTCACAGCTATATCCCCTTAACCTTTATATTCCAAACATATCTAAGCAACTCCATTCCTTCCTTCCCCACTAAGGAAATTGGCAAATAAATGCGGTATTTTTAGAAAGGAGTCGTAATCGTTTAGTCAACGATGAGTAGCAGGGAAAGAAATTTGAGAACTCAATGAACCCTGGACGCATATTAGCCAAAGAATGGAGAAATTTTTGGTGTTTATTCGATTCAAATTAGACGACTTAATTTACGACCATTTTCAGTGATTTTAGTGTTTATATTTCAACTCCATCGAATTACTGCTTGGTCGTCAAACTGTAAAACATAAACTCAAAAACTGACTCAAAAATTTGGTCACAATAGCCAATCAAGTCACAAGCCTGGATGTGAAACAAGGAAGCGACGCAAATTCACATATATCTATTTTGAATGAATTTTCCGACATTGAAAACCTCAATGGTTTCACACACTTCGCACTTTTGCATTCTATACAAACTGTAAAACATAAACTCAAAAACTGACTCAAAAATTTGGTCACAATAGCCAATCAAGTCACAAGCCTGGATGTGAAACAAGGAAGCGACGCAAATTCACATATATCTATTTTGAATGAATTTTCCGACATTGAAAACCTCAATGGTTTCACACACTTCGCACTTTTGCATTCTATCAGATGGCATATACCTCACGTCGATAGCACCTATCTGAGATAAGCAACCTCGAAAAGCATTGTTGTCTATACATACTTTTTGATCATATATTTTACCCTTTCAAGTAAGCATATATTTTTAGCGTTCATTTCTAGCGTTAGTTCCCGCCGGCTGGTTAAATAATAACTCCATTATATATTACAATGGCAAAATTCTACATAAATAATCCAAAATTTTATGTATGTAATATTTTTTATATATTCAAAAAAATGAAGAAATACAAACAACGAATTTCCGATGTTAGCAAAAATGATCATATATGCGCGGACTCTTCTTAAAGTTCTTGAGAGAATTAAAAGTTACAAAAAAAGGTTTCAAAAAATTGTATCAAATTTTGTGGCATTTATTTGTATAAGAAACTTAGAATGACTTAAAAATGAGTCTCATAGAGGGAAAAATATGAATATCGTCCGGCATGACTAAAATACGAAAATATAGGTCACCACATAGGTAAATGTAAAAACTTGAGTTAATCCGCATTCGCTGCGATCAACTAATCGATAATTCAACAACTAATATACCGACTATTCAGCTTAATAAGGTGAGGAAGCGTGTGAGATTTTAAATGGTACTTCCGCCAAAGATGTGCCAGGATTTAGTTGCCATCATAAAGTGATTGCAGACAGTAATTTCGCAAGTGGAATTATCTATCTTGCATATATTTACGTACAACTAAAAGTACTTTTCAAGCACTTAACACAAATATAAATGAAAAATAATATATAAATGAGAAAAAATAGTGGTAAATAAAACTCCCACAACCAACATACATCATAGACCCGTTAACAAAAATATATGGACGCATGCTGCCGAATAAATCGACGCACTTTACAATCGACAGCTTTGCCGCGTTGGCATCGTTTCAAAAATTGAATGCAATACGTGCACAATGAAACAGCGCTAAATTATTGTGCTGATGCAAGATTGTATTGCATTCGCAGCAGCATTCCGCATTTTATTGAATTTGTAGCATTATCGCGCATTTCTTACTGAGCTTTAAACCGATTGCAAGGAAAACATAGTGNATGGAATTTTTGAAGAAAAGAAAAATATCGATAAAGCATTGCCACCGATTTTCGCGTGTAAAGAAGTTACAGCAATAAACTCGTACACAACACACGCCTCAACCGCACGACGACGAGCATCAAACACACAATGACTAGTTAGCATGACCCGTGCCTATTTATATGTTCGGTTACCGCCTCCCCTGAAGGCATGGGTAGGTCACAATCTACATGAGGGAGATGTTACAACAAGATCATTAAGGGTTGTCACGATCACCGAGATCACAAAAACTCATTTCATCACAGGGGATCATTCGTTAATAAACATCTTAAAAGACTATGCATCAATACTAAACAAAGAAGATAGGCTCCTACCATTCAAGCATCTCTGTTCTACCAAAAGCATTTTAGATATTAGACCAAGTTCTCCGGAAATGTTATTTTTCCGATCCGGAAATAATCCGGTATTGTAGGGAAAGAACTATAATTTAATGTCGCGTTTAAATAAGCACATTATGGTGCTTTATAGGCGCAAGCACATTATGGTGCTCTACGCTTTATAATAGCAAAAATAAAAAAAATAAAAAAATAAAAAAGTAAATAAATAAACAAATAAATAAATAAATGAATAAATATGGTTGAAAATTTGAATAAAGAAAACAAAGCAATAGAACATGATGTATTATTTGAACACCTGACTGCTGTAACATTTGCAAGTTGTCGAACATCGAAATGCCTACTGTTCATTGCTATAGGATAACAATAAAAATAAATCCAACTATATATCACGTTTGTAATATGTGATAAAGAGATGAATATAAGTTACATATCGGATTCAAAATTTTCTGCTCCGTTTGAAATTTTTTTTTTAGAATTATAATATATTACCTTCAAATGGTTAGCACAACGACAACACACCTGTTGCAAGGTTAACAGGGGAAGGGGGGTTTAAATGTACGATAAGACGGTAACTTACGTTGTGGTGTGAAACGAGGTTTCTGTGGAATGATAGGCCTTCGAAGAGGTCTTGCCGTTCGTTGTGACGTCGAAGGTGTTGTCGGTGCTAAACCACCGCATTGTTGAGCTTCATTATATCGTGCCATCAACATTTGGAATCTAAAATCATTCCATTTTTTAACATTTTTAGAAACGATTTGACTTTTTAATAACCTGAAACGTATAAATTAAGCATTTGACTCAAAGTAACGGTTATAACAGGTATATATCACTTGATATGGGAACATATTACTGCATCGTCTCTTACTACAGCGATCGTATTTGCATATTACGGTCACTGTCTAGCAAAGTCAGTTAACAATTTTTCTTCTTCCCCTCCCCCCCCCCCCCCCTCCCAACCTTTCGTTTAAAAAAAGAACACCTGGCATTAAAAATGGATAGTACAGAAAGAAATACCGAAGGGCATCAAAGATACCTGCGTTTGCTTTAACCAATTTAACCACCGAATCAAGCAACTGCATAACGTTAAAAACCATGAGAAAAAACTGAGGTTTTACAAAAAATTGCAAAAGCACATAAAACAACCAAACGATGCGTTTTCCTGTACGACCAAGCGGTCGTTCAAAGAAATATCTGTCTTTCTGCAGCATGCTGACCGAATGTAAGTCAAAACTAAGGACAAAAGTTTTAGGCCATCTTTAAACGTGTATGATTCAAATACGACAAGCAGCAGAAAGCACGTTAATTTTGGAATGTCCAATTTCCATGTAGCTTATAATCCACAAAACCTCACTCTACCCCATGTCCTTCCTGTTCACAAGCTGAAACCATCAAGCAGACGGACATAGACACACAAATACGAACACATAGCAGTGCTCTTTTTAGCTATAAATATTCTACGGCATAATCTCGCAAAAATTCGACAGCCTATGTAAAACAGCTGCAAGAGCAGCTAATAGAAGGAAACGCGCCATTAGTGCATTGAATGACCTGTCTTCATGCTTAGTTGCGTACTAGTCTGCGCCATTGCTTATTAGAACCTTTCAGCAAAGCACGCCATTTATTGCCACTGACCCCACTTAGACACCATTCCTTTAAGCGTTAGGATAAGTATACCTTCGGATTGAAGCTACAACTCAAAGGCATATATGTTTTTTTATGAATTCAATCATTTGAGATTGCTGTAAGAAAATATTTTAATCAACGGGTAGGGTTGTGAAAGTTGCAAGTGAAGATCATGGGAAACTTTGGTTTATCTGACTAAATTGTACTGTTATTACGATTGGACATATTATGCATAAGATAAAGCAATCATTTTTTCAAACAATATAATTTGAAATAATCCATTTTTATTAGAAAATAGAATCGCTTTTCTATCAGATGGGAAAAAATTGTAGTCATCATCAGATGAAATATTTCACTTACCAAATTGATTTTTATTCTTAGTAAAAAAAAACAAATTTGATTTAAAAAGAAGAAAACAAAAGTCTTGACAGAGTAATACCGCTGAATATAATTCATATCAGCAAGGATTAAAATTATAAGAAAAATTCTCTTCCAATAAAATGTTTCATTTCAAATTAAGTTTGCCTAATAAAATGACTGTTTTTTTTTCTAAATAATAGAAAAAAGTTGTTCACAAGTTTGGAAAAAAGTCTGTTCTCATCAAAAAAAGTCCGCAAAATTTCAGTCGAATTCAATAAAGGTAGAAATGAGTGATAAAAGATTGCAAAAATATACTCTCAGTAAGACTAGTACAACCAGTCTTGATTCTAGTGTGACGCGAACAACATTCCATCACCCTTTCATTCATCAATGCTATTTGTACTATGTGCAATGATAGGACATAAAATTGCAAGAAAATTTGTTGAAAATATTGCATGAGCAATTAATCTAAATCAAAAATTCAATAAAAGGCGTAAATATTTTCTATATACTCGGAGGTTGAAATTTTAGTATAGAACAACACCGAATATTGCATCAAAGAATATAGTAGTAAAGCTAGCAGCGTTAACGAGATGTTTGCGTTCGTAGTCGCCGTGGAATGTCGATCAATTTATTTGGCTATGGAGGGAAAAGGCAAAACACATCGAAAGCGAAACCAATTGCCGGCATCCTGGTCGGGGAGTGGCCACAAAGTCATCAGCCACGAATGTCGCCTTAGACGGCTCTTTTTGAGAAAAGCAATCTCTATTTGACCACCACATAACGTTCAATCCAATATTGAATGCGCTTAAAACGCTCGAAAAATTCAACTTATGCAACCTTTCAAAAAAAAAGCGCACTCGACAAGCATCTTAATGGCTCATAGTAACTTTTTATTACTGAGAGACGGTTTTTACTATTGACAGCTGGTTGTCGCAATTAGCTAAACAATGTAGCACTCCACGAATAAACGAGTTAATCTTTTCACCTTTTCAATTAACAGCATTCACTCGGCTATTAGATAGGTTACCTCACAGTCCAACCCAAGAACATAAGAAGTGTAATTCAATATTCGGCATCAATCTTCGTTTGATATTGGCTATTTTTGGAGGAGTATTGACAGCTGGTTGTCGCAATTAGCTAAACAATGTAGCACTCCACGAATAAACGAGTTAATCTTTTCACCTTTTCAATTAACAGCATTCACTCGGCTATTAGATAGGTTACCTCACAGTCCAACCCAAGAACATAAGAAGTGTAATTCAATATTCGGCATCAATCTTCGTTTGATATTGGCTATTTTTGGAGGAGTTCGAAAATGAGTATAAAGATGGAAATGGCTGATAGAAATCAGACGATGTGCTGCGCGAAGATCGAAGGTAATGGGCACATGGAAACGTATGGAACATGCGAAAATCAATCCCTAAAAGGAATCCAATCCAAGACTTCATCACTGTGTAGGAAAATCAACCAATTCCAGGACCAGCTAGCACTCAACCTGATTATTAACCATTGATATTGGGTGTCTTACGAGAGTGTGTAAAGGAAGCAGGCATTCAAGAAAAACATAGAGTGTCCGCCTTTCTCTATTTTTTCCTCTAATTAGAGAAGCAAATACCAAAAGTTTGGATTTTCAGAAAGCGAATCGCAATCGAATGAAAAATGAGCGTTGAGAAAAATGAAAAATTTCACAAATTTTTTGAGGAAGAAAAATTTTTTAAATGAGAAAAACATTGAAAATTGATTTGTGACTAAATGTCGATGTTGACTGGAAAGAAGAAAAATTGATTCTGCCTATTGCATAAGGAAGTGAATTATAATTGGGAATTCGATTAGTGTAGTCTCTAATATCAGTCAACAATTACAGCGACAATGATGAAAACTATTATAGGACATTCAATAAGAGTAAATAACTAATAAAACCATACATCCAGTTCCCGACAATGTTTAAAAATCGTCGAGATGACAATAACGGCAAAAATCGACTATGATGTTTCACTATCGAATAATTTTTACTATTAAAATAACCAATGAATTAAACAATGAAGTGTTTCTATACTTCTTATTTAGAAAACGGAATTGAAAACAGGTGAGAAAAAGCATTAAAGGGAGTGGCAATGATATGTACTTTTGTAATTTTGCTTGACAATTTGATCGGTTTCGTAAATTGCCAATAAATAATAAAAGTTCATCCTTTTCCTTTAAATACTTCCCTCTCCTTTAGAGAGGGAAATATTTCCCTATGAGGCAAAAAAAGTACTTTGTATAGTGGTACATCAAAGCTAGGTTGTAAAAGCAAGCCAAGTGAACCAACGAACAAAGGATCAAATTGGACAGCTGATCGGATCGTTTTTTGGAGGGAGTACTTGAAGAGTCCTCTTTTTTTGGACGACGGAAATAAAAAAGTAAAAGTATTTTTTAGAGAACAGACAACGCGAGGTTGTCATACAATTTGCAAGTATTATCGAGTGCTTCATCGATCCTCTCTTCTCAATAATTCATATACTTAGTGTAGCATTTGATATTAAAGATAAACATTCTACATTAAATGTAAATATCTATCTAATTAAACAATAGAAAATATCGACGATATCTCTATGTTAGCAATGCTTTAATGATAAAGAAGTTATTTTAAAGGATTGTCACAATGAAAGCAGTAAAAATATATTCAAGCGAGAGATTAATTCAATGTGTTGCATTATTCTTCGATAAGTTGAAGTGATGTATCACTTGTAACAATTCGCATTGTTCAAACGAAGATAGACGAATGAAAAAATGTGAACAGGATGTCAAGAACACACAAAAAAAACAGCTAGCAACTGCTAACTTTAAATTGAACATATAGAAACCTTTCGACTAATATTCGTTTTAATCTTTAAGAGTTTGCTGCATGAAATTAGAAGAAATCACCTCATTGAGTCATAAATTCGGCGATTTCCGAAATATGAGAGAGGTGATTCATTAATCAATCTGATAAAAAGATGAGGAAAGTTGGCAGGTAGATTATTTGAGAATCGAATACAGCAATGGGAAAAAAATCATTGATATCAACCTCTCATCTCTACCCACTCAAACGATGAAACTCATTGTGAATATCACCTGTTACATCATTCGGCCAGTTCATCCATACTTAACTAGTTCGTTCGATTCAATCAAAATGTTGACAGTTTTTGAATGCAATAGTCGATGAAAATAAAAGAATTACTTGGTGATAATAGCAGGTACCAATTATAGGTATGCAAAATTGGATCATAAATAAATTTAAAAAAGAAAAACAAAATAATACGAACCTTATTTTTGAACAATATTTAATATTAGTGGCCCAGTGCGCTCAATCTCTTGTCGAAACAGACTACTCACAATATATTCACGTGCTTCAAATAATAAATGAGAGATTTTCACGAACAACCGACCACAGTATGCATATTTACTAGTGAAAAACCATGCGAAAATGATGAAGAACTAAGTGAATTCGAATCGGATGAAAGAGATATTCTGTTTGCTTTTACAAGAGATAAAAATTCTATTTGCTAATCGGATGAAAAAAATCAGCAATCGTTAGATGAAGTTCTGCTAAATATGCAAATTAGGTGAGCAAAATAGTTAAAAACAACTCAGTCGGTAAAATTCGCTATTCAACGATTAGATAGTCGAATAGGTAAACGCTTGAGTGTATGAATAAGAAGTGGCGATTGTTATAGAATATTAAAATTATTATTTCATATGAAATGCACTCAAATATGCAACGTTACAAATATGCAATAAATATAAAATAACATTCAAAGAATGTTGTATATTCTTTGCAGTGTTTTAGTAAATTGGCTCATCGATTGTAATTTTTTTCACAAGAATTAAACAACAATCGAACCAGACGATTTACTAAAAAATTGCAAAGAAAATGCAACAATCTAACAAAATTGCAAGCATTTGAAAGATATTAATAGAAAGAATCATAATTCATAGAATTGTTCTTAACTTCAGAAAACAATGAAAAAGGTATATCATAGGCTGAACGATTGATATTTGAAGGAAAAAAAATTTATATCATAAATAAGTAATATATTCGGCATATTTGTTCGTTCTACTCTTCTTAACTATTAAAGCTTCCATTGATAATAACTAATGAGCAAATAGAAATCCCAATATGAGATGCAAACACATTTCCGGTATCCACTGCTCCAAATGTGGAACATACGCAAACTTTTTTACTATATCTATATCTAATAATATCTATATCTAATAATAATATCTATATCTATATATCTATATCTATATCTATATCTATATCAAATAATATCTAAACGCATTCAAAGTCCCTCTTATCTATTACATCAGTTCCAGTCGTTTCTATAGGATCATTCCTCTTCATGACAGCTATGTGTATCGCTCAAGTTCATATCCTGCACGTAAGCAATGATAGACGCTAATTTTTGCACTCGTCTCTGCTCACAAATTGCAACAAATGATTGACGAGCAATACAGGTATCATTTAACGAGAAGGAAAGAAGGAAGGGGAAGAGCAAGGGGAAATAGGGCGGATCAAAGAAAGGAAGAGAGGAGAAGCAATTCCTCTTTGGCTCCAAATACAAATACCTCCCACCTACCGAGCAATAAAATAAATATCAACTAATTTAAAAAAAGGACTTTGTTTAAATTTGCATTTTTTTGGATTTCTTATGACCTGATCAGTATAAAATAAGTGTGAATTTTTTTTTAAATTTAAATATCTACAGCTCTTTTCAAGTTGAATAATCAATACGGGGTATGATACAGGTGTTCCCAAATGGTATACAGCATATCGGCCATATTTCATAACCATAGCTTCAGGCACATACATAGACATACTCATATATGCCCGCAGGGCATAAAGTTGCTGTTTTTGGACTTCTGCGAAACAAACTTGCAAAAGTACATTTTAAAAAAGGGAGTATTCGATGACTGAGTAAAATGAACGCTAGAGATTGGTGATCGTACAAATAAAGACGTCGTCCCATAAACACTTTTTGCAAGAGACCTTTTTCCCAACCAGCTGGTTGTAAAGAGTGGCCCGAGCAATAAAAAAAGCAGTTGCAAAATGCGTGCAAATTTTCAGATACGTTCATATGTTGGTCACTTTTATTGAAGTATTTGGATCAACCACAAAGTCGGTATACAGAAGTCCAACCTATGCTATAGATTATACTCATCAAGTTTTACAACTTATGCGAGGATGATTTTCAGATTGCAAGTATCAAAAAATCAGACATACTATCAGGCAGTCAGACTTATGACCATATACGCATAGACGTAAAATTGCAACAATGCGCTTTGCAAGCGCAAATTTACAAAAAGCGCATAACGTTAGATTCGAACAAAAATGTGGACTATTTGGAATTTCTTATTGCACTTATTATGAATACTATTCGCTCGGGTTATGTTATCTGAATAGATATTGCAATTTACCTAATTACTAAATATGAACTTTAAATGACGTCATGTGTTCGAATCGACATGTTAACTATTCATTAAACATTATAAAAATTAATAAATCAACAAATTGTTTTTATAAAGGAGAATAATATTACGAAATCGATTGAACACTGACCGCGCAATACGATGATAGATGCGTTGAATGACGATTAACTGCTAGAATGTGCAATAAAGTAGGCTGTTTTCGTTTGCGAGAGGGGTAACCTTCATATGTGGGGTCAAGAGTGGATCTATGGTAACATGGGTAAATGCACGTACGCAATGCCCACCCAACCCTGCCAATTGCCACATCGCACACCACAATTAGCAGCACTTTGTTTCCATCTCCGTTGAGCGTCCGATTACATCACAAAATGGTGCATCGTTTATGACAATTACTATATATATATTCAAATCAGATATGAATAATATTTTTTATAAAATTGGGAATTTCACTAAAAATATAAACAAGTGAAAAAATTGAAGCGCAATTCATTTTCATTAAACGTAAATAGACTCGCTATAGTTAATAAAACATAAAATATTTCAAAAACAAGATATGAAGTGAAGGAACTTACTTGGATTCGGGTATGAGTTGTCGTTTATGAATACTATTTGGTACCGGTTCACCAAGTTGGCAGAATATATTCACAAGCGCATTAGCGGCTGCCTCACGTACCTCACTATTCGGATCACCCATTAGTTTGCACAATGTGGGGATTATTCGATTGATTTGAACTTCCACTTCAAATTTACTGCAAATATAAAGCTGCTATAAATGTTATTGAAACATTATCACAAACTCTTATAATTGCATAAAAACCAACAATTTCACTTTGCAAGGTTGAATAAATTAAAACTTAACGGCGAAAAATCCAGTAATCAACGGCTTGGCTATTGAACGGCGAAATCTTAGCGGCAGCCGATCGAAAATGAGCCAGTCGAACAGAAATAAACGGTGTTTTATACGATAGTTGATAAATTACTTTGGTATTTCAATATGATACTTGATAGATTACCGTGATATTTTATATAATATTTGAGACACTGCTTTGGTGCTTCATATTATACTTAATAGATGATTTCGGTGTTTTATATTATAAATGATCGATGACTTTGGTATATATATTATATTTTATAGTCCATTCTGATATTTTATATTATAGTTGATGGATAACTTTGGTATTTTATATTATATTTTGATAGATTACTAAATTCTACTTATCGCATTCCTCAGTTAATGATAAATGATTTCATATGAGATAAAGCCATAGAAAAACCTTTAAAAAAGAGGTAAGAATGCCTAGCAATAAAGCAAATGCATGAAGCAAAAGTAGTGGGGCAAAAGGAAGGGAATATAGACCAAATGGGGGTGTGCCGTGAATATTGCCCTTACGTACCAACAGCCAACAAATTGCTCCGAGGACAACACGCCAATGACGCAGCAACCAAAGACGCTTTCCCCCTTCTCTGTGCATCAACAACGCCAACGTCGTATGGATGAGTCAAAAAACCTATGAAGCTCTTTTACGAACCTTTTCCATCCACACTATTTACTAAACTGTAAACTATATTACTTTTACTAGATTAAACAAAATTACCCACATAAAGCTATATTACTTATATTACCCATACTGTTAGAAAAAAAGGATTTTTTTGGCTCAATGTGCAATAAAAAAACATATTTTAAAAGAATTTTCAAGAGAATCGTTGAAAAATACTCGTGAAAATTTATGGGAACCTTTTTTTCAGTTCTGCAAAATTTGATAGCAAATTATAAAACTGTATTCTGAGGGATTTTTATACAACTCAATATTAAACAACTCTTTAGCTTCAAAATTGCCGATCAATAAACATTGAAAATTTGAATTTGCTACATCACTGGTGTACCGAAATTTGCATAAATTTTAATAAAATAAATAACAAAAAAAAATATTTTAAGAAACCTTTCGGTAATCAGTGATAAAGACTGAATGAATCATTGATACTTTCCGTTTTAAACAGCTGCGTTGCATTTTTTTTCTTTTTTTTTTTGCTAAGCGAAAGTTCTAAGAGCATAATGAATGATAATAAAAAATGGACTAGAAAAATTTTTTTAGAGCGACGATTGCATCGTCGAACGATCAGCCGATCATTTAGAGAGGAAAAGTTTCATTGCAGTTTCACATGCAAAATAATAGAATGTTGTGAAATGAACAAAAAAAAATTGGTACTATTTTTATCTATTTCGTTTATTCTAAGCAAATTATCTCTATTCTTTTATCTTTTTCTTTGACTTTAAGCAGTTCATTATTATTCTATTATCTATTCCTTTTGCTCTAAAAAATCTATTCATATTCTTTATAGTATTATCACTATAGATTTTATGAAATGTTTTATAGGATTTCCCCTGCGTTAATTTTTCACCTTTTTATTAAATTATAAGATAGGAATTTTGCAAATCTTTATATTGCTTATGGTTTTTTTCTTGATTTAGATGGAAAGTCTTCTCTTATCAACTTATCTTTTTCCAAAATTTTCTGGCCATAGGATTGAAACCATTGTAGCAAAACGCAAAAAAACTGGAGAAGGGAAATACGATGCAACAAAGAATGCAATCACTGATTATTTGATAAACTCCGTATTCCATACAACAAATTATAAAAGAAGTTCAGCAATAGTTCTATGCTCACATTTTTCAATGATAAAACTTGCTCTTAATGATAATTAAATATTTAAAAAAAAAGTCCTAAACAATGTAAATATGGTTTTCAAAAATAGAATAGTAATAAATAATAATGAGAAAATATTAAATAATAAAAAGAATATAAGTAAAACTAACTGTTGTTCAAGGATGTTGCGAATTACTTGCATCACACCAATACGCACTAGCCATTGTCGATGTACAAGACCCGGAGAGATCTTCTCGAGCACAATCTGCAACAATTCCAACTTATTATTGGTTACTCTGGCAGCAAAATAACATCCCCCGATAGCATGCAATTAAGAGGATGGGAAGTTGCTAGCAATATTGTATGGTTCATTTTGGCTGAGGGGGGAGGGGAGTGGGGGGGAAAGTGAAGGGACTGAGAATAAACCATAGACAATTTTGCCAGATATAATAGCAAATTCCTTGAAATGCGATATCCGTTTTTACTTAAGGGATATCCGTTCCACTCATTTTTCATTACACATCTCTAATTTTTAATTTATTACCTTTCTTCCTATTTCATTCGCCTGATTAGAGTTGAATTTTTTAGAATTTTGTTACAAAGAGATTAGAAAAAAAAAAAGAATTCCCAACGCCGACTTAACGAACAAGAGTTCCAGCCAGAACAATGAAAGATATAAATTGGAATCATCGCTGCTCCCTACAACTTTTGCTTGCATCCTTTTTTCTCTTATGAACATTGCTCATTTCTCTCATCTCTTTCTCCTCTCAACTATACAACGTTTACAAATGAAGCTAAAGTTAGGAACTATATTAAAAGTGCATGCATATTGTGCCAGCCGGCTGGTAAGCTTCATCACTAGCTGAATAAGGTGACCTCTGAATACGGCTATTACATTGAACTTACAAAGCAAATATTTCAATGTTTCGAATATCTCTCGAAGGGCAATAATTTCAGAGACGCTTTAATGAGTGATAAAAATGCAATTTTACCAACAATAAACGTTTCTTTAATAAATCGTCCTTGAGTATAGTTTAACAATTTGCTCGTTGTTTACTTTGCGCACAAATATTACGAATCATTTCCTCTCAACAATTTTTTCTCTCACTCTGCAATGCAATGCAATGCAAATTGCAATGCATCGTACAAATAGTGTAGTGTAATGGTCATCGGATTTAATTCGTTCTTTTTTTTTTACACCGTTACGAGAAAAGGAGAATTTTCCCACTTAGAGTGGATAGTTTTTTCATTTCTTATTTTTATTTTTATTTTTATTTTTTTGTTCGGAAAATCATAACTTTTTTGCAATCATACTGGGTATATTAGCAATTAAAATGACATCAAGTATTTCTTGTTTTATTTTTATTGACATACGAAGGACCCTTTGAAAACACCTGAAAGATGCGCATTATAGATATTGGCACGATAGATGCCTTTTATAATCCTATCAGCTAGGCCGTTTAGTGAGAAATTTTTTCAAAGCGAATCTCTCAAACAATTGTGCGGTTGAAATTTCCTAAAAAACCAAAGAACTATTTATATATTAGTAACAGAAAGAATGAAAAAAAAATTCACAATTGCAATTTCTGCGTGCTTTTGATATGCGACGAAATCCTATACTATGGAGTTGAAATTTTTCAAGGAAGATTACAAATTTGAATAAATAATTGGCAATCATAGAAGTGCGAATATTTGCACAAAATTCATGAACATAATCATTTAAATGAAATCTAGGTGATAATTTGACCAAATTTCCTCATCATGGCCTTCTACCTCTGCATCCTTGAAAACAGTAGATACAAACGAAAATGTAAATATTTACAAACAATGACATGACGTCATCACAATATGACATCATCGCAGTAAAAGTTCATCGAAATTTCGGGAAAAAACACCATAGGAGAACAAGAAAATGTGAGAAAGGGAATTGGTAAATATTGGTAAACTGATAAATATAGCGCTTTCCGATAGGATGACGTATTACAACGAATCTCTATTGATGGCAGATGCGTCAAAGCAGGGGAGCAGCCGGGCAAACAGGTAAACAGGCAGATAGGCAGGTAAGCAGGTTATGCAAATTTAAATGACCAATTTTGTAAAAGTTCTTATGGATGGTAATTTTTCGTTATTTTGCTGAAAAAAATAAAACATACAACCTTCACGAAATTGTTTCGCCTCATTTGACTTTCAATCGAAGAGTTCTTTTGAGAGCAAAGAATTTGTTTAATGTTCAAATATGCAAATTAAATTGGAAAGTTTTTCAGAGTAAAAAATTATTGGAATTTGGTGGAAATTCCAATTGTTCGTCTAATATTTTATAAAATTTGAATAATTATTTGCTGATTGATCAGTTAAATTAGTTAATAAAGAATATTCCCTCACTATAAACTTTAAAAAATTCAGCTGGCTTAAAAATGAGCATATGCAAATATGTATATATGGATGAATAGAGTGGTACAAGTATGCATTGACCATCAAATGTATGGAAATTATTAACGTACAACGGATATCTTCCAACCCATTGCATTTTCGCGTTTATAAAATCCTTCTCTAACCCCTCAGCCCTCACCCCAACTCCTCTCTCCACTCCTTCACTCTCCCATTTTACATCGATTTCGAGAAGCTGCAAACGACGCCAGCTCCGTTCCCCCTTCGAATACCAACTCCAATGTCCAAATACCTTCACTCGTTTTGTATATAAATAAAGCAGCTCGCTAATTCTCCCCCTTTTATGCGTTCGTTTCAAAATCACAACTGCGTAAGCATTCTTTGTGTTAATCTCCTTTCTAAGATGTTCGTTCTTCAAACGCTGAGAATGACATAATGCCCTCGACGTTTATAAACGTGAAATGCAATCTGTGCTATAAGATTATTTCTATAAAACTATGGGGTAGATCAGTCATTTGAATTGTTGCAAAAGAACTTTCGAAGAATCTGGATGATATATGGCGTCACAAAAGTTATTCATACAGCCGAGTCCATAGCTATAAGAATAATTGAAGAGAACTGAGACCTACAAATGCGAATTCGTTTTCAACATATAAAATTCATCTGATTTTGTTATTGTAAAAATAATTCAATTCAATGTTTCCGCTTTTTTTTGAAAAAAAAAATTTCTATTTACGAAAAATGCGACAATGAAAGTTTTCACTTCCGAAAAGCAATATAGTAACTTTTTTCTCTAAAAAGATAAATGAACATTTCGATGAAAAGAATCTTTATGTGAATGAGAAATGCACAACGAAACGCCTAAAGCTTTTCGGCCATTTTAACAACGTTCTTCTAATCGGTGATTTAAGAAAAGAAAAAAAAATGGTTCGAGAATGTTTAGCCACTTGAATGAGTTCTTTGTGGATAGTGGCGATGTTCGCATGCGAAAAAAAAAAAACTAAAGATGTCGATGAATATATTCAATGAAAGCTTTTTAGGATAACGCACAGCTTTTCAGGATTGCACACAAAATCACATAATTATAATTGTTGAAAATAAATGGAAATGGGAAATGTTGCCAAAAAAAACTCCTTCAAAATATGGATCTTTTCCCGAGAAAAATGAGCAAGCAGCAGAGGAGATTTTCTCGAGAATATTTAACCATCAAAGGATGAAAAACCGGAAGCGCAAATATCCAAGATATTTAATGGATCATGGATACTTCGAGACTGGAAGGCATGGCACTCGTTTTTTTTTAGCCTAACCTAGTACCGATCTGAGTACCTGCCTCGCTATTTTTGTTTCAATCGTCCAGTAGGCTTTAGGATGTGATATACGTAAGGATCAATCAACGAGAAGAAGCCTCCGCAATTTTTTCTTCATTTTCAAACTAAAAAAAAAGTTTCAAAGTTTTACAAGATGCCAGAGCGATTTAGAGGGCTTGAAAAAATCGTCGTTGGAATTTGAGAAGCAGAAAAATAAAAGCTATTCAGATCACATACCGCATTTTTCCCAAACTCCTTTCCCACACGGATAGGCAAGCAATATTTTCCGAGCCTCTCTCCAATCCACTCCCCACTACCGCTTTCTAAAACAACCATCAACCATATTCGACTTTTTAGCATATCGCTGTCTTTAACAATAGCAGCTTAAGCAATAAAACGTTACAATAACATTACACGACCGTTAACAAAAATTTAAATAGTGCTAATGATAATTTTTATGCCCAAAATTGTGTCCCATTGCACTATTTTATTGCTTAACAAATCTTATAAATGAGCGCCATTATGAATGAAACTTTTCCATCGCCAAAAATCCAAAACTGAAGAATCGTTGATTATAATAAACAGAGGATAATAATAATCGAAAATTTGACTTGAACATCATTAAAGATTGGAAAATATGAGAATGTAATAAAAAATAAACGTTAGATAGCATTTAATGAATATAACGTCTGAGCGCAATAATGAAAGCGTCATTGGTTATTTTTGATGGAGCCGCTTAATGAAGAACTATTGACTTCGAAACCTTTTTGCAATTTATCATGTTGCGTTACCAACTTCACTCCCAATTTTTTCCTATCTCTTCCCCTCCCCCTCCCACCCAAAACAGTGCGAACAAAACTAGAGGCTCCTAAAGCCATAAAATGGACCCCTTAGAGAACATGGATAGAGGAAAGCGATATATGTAAGCTTGACAGCTATAGGAGATAGGCCCCGTTGAAAATCGAAGGAAAAACTTAAAAATGCCGCAGGCAGGAATTTTCGGCTTGTCCCCCTCCCTCTCTTCTCTAAGTTCTCACTCGTCAAGTTTCAGTTTAACTACGATCGAAATTAAAGCAATATTGACGTGAAACAACTCATGAAGTGTACGATCGTTAAAAGCGCCGCAATCTTGCCGTGCATCGCCTTTAAATAGCCCATCAACACAGTAGTGTGCTCCCACTGAGTTGCCAAATCGTTTCAATAAAGAAAGAAAACTTCGTTTTTGTGCTGCATTAGTTCGACGATTCCCATAAACGCCTCTTAAAACGATAAACGATGACCTATTTCTGATGGATATTCCGTTTCGGATCATTTCATATAAATATTTCTTAGAAAATTCTTATTTTATGTGCATTTGCATATTTACTTTGCAAAAACAGCGCTATTGATTATCAATAGCAATAATGTTTGTTGGATATAATGATCACCCATTGAATACATTACATTCGAAAAGAGCTATGATGGGAAGAAATTTATATGCATCCTATTCGAATGAGTTTTTTCACTAATACGTCTTTTATTAGTAATAAATGAACTTTTGAGATATTTTTAGGTGAGATTATTTCAATCAAAAATATGAAGCCATATTTAGTAGTTGTTGCTAGTTATTATAAAACTGGCTGATCACATCAATGGAACAAAAAAGCGCATATTGCATACTGTAGAATTCATATATTAAAGGAAATATGAATTCTACAGTATATAATTACCTAAAGCAAGCTTATCTGAATGGGCACATATTTATTAGATGTTGCTTATCAAGAAAGAAATTTTTTCATGATAGGAATGCCAAATCTTCTACGATCACTATAATGACAGTTTTATGAAAAAGTGCATTGCCGGAAGCTTGAGTATTCAAGCGAGAAATGGAAAATGAGGAGCTTTTAATCAACGATAATAATTTCGAATGTATTTTAAATTGAAACCTAAATGACGTCATAGAGTTTAAAAAATTCATTCCATTGGGAATAACACTCAAAGAAATGAAAAAAAAATGTTTAAGTGATTTTCGAAGGAAATGTTTAGAGACTCATTTGAATTGCATGAAGAGTTCATTTTTATTGACGATGATAATAGGTTTGCTCGAAAAAAGATTATTGGTGATAGAAAGATGAGATGGACAGAAGATGAGCACAAGCACTAAGTGGCGGGGATATAAAGGTACTTGAATCGCGGTTCCTTCACATTCCACGTGGACGATCCAAAACATCTAGCAATTTTTGAAGATCTGTTCTTAGTGTGGTTCCCTACTGAAATCACTGGGTCTATATAGATGGACATACACGCACACAGAAACACATATCGATGCGACACCACCACATACAGTTTGCAGAAGGAAATATGCAAAAGCATATTTTAAAAATTCTATAGGATTTAAGCGACGACGAAATGGTGCAAACAGGGCAAAGATGAAGGAATGCAGATATAAAAAGAAATTGCTTTTAAAGAAGGAAAACTCCATCGAGAGATTTTGCACGTCATTCTGATAGCATATTTATTGAGTGATATCGATTTATCTATAAAAAGTTTTGAAAGAACGGAAAATCTTGTTCTCACTGATAAGGATTTCTTTAAATGCTATCGATACGGTAACTGAAGCCTAGCAATACTGTTGCAACTTTCTTCATTATATTTCAAAAACTTCTACAGTTCCCGGGAAATCCCCGGGAAAAAAACTACCCGCAGAGTTTTCGACACTTCAAAAATCGAAAAATACTCGAATTTTTATGATTAAATTTACCTGAGGACTACAATGCGGTGTATTAGCCATAGTTGTTATAAGTTGGATGGCAGCCTCTCGAACACTTTGCTTCGAATCGCCAAGTCGTTCAACAAGCGCCGACGTGCGTTCCACTAAATACGGCGATAAAACATCTCCTGATACCTCGATTCCCACATCGATTATTTCAACCGCTAGTAGAGCTACCTGCAAAGAATTATGTGCCTTTAGAATTTTAACTCAGCTATCGGTTTGTTCAAAAAGATATGAAAGAGTATTGCCAATGATGATTGAACCATATGCAGCTTGCAACCACACAACAATTTATTTATATTTCTCACTTCCGCTCATATGAAACGAAATTTTTGCTGTGCACATTGACACAATCGAACCGCAGCTAAAGCTTCGGTTTTTTTAGGGGAAGAGAGGAGGGAGGTAGACAATTCCGGCAATGAAAATAACGGCGAAATACGGACGGAAGGAATAATTGCACTTTATTTTCCTCAATGTCATACAGGTGAAACCTTTATAGTGTGGAACGATTAAATGCAGTCCCAAAGTTATCCCGTGGTTTCGAGAAAGGTGAGACGAAAACGGATTCGTTTATTTTTTCATCCTTTATTGCAGTAACCCCAAGTTTAGCAATTACTGAAATACACCTAGAATCCTGTTCAACGCATAAGAGGGAATCTCATTCAGCACCTATAAAATCTACAAATTGAATGAGACAACAGGAAAGAACTGTTGAAACATCTCATAAATAAGCAATAGATGAAATAACCTTGAAATTCGATGCGGACAACCATTGAACGATGAGATCACAAAAGTCGTTGAGAAGCGTCGAATCAGAGGGTAATCTAGAGGTTTGAAGTTGTGCGAGAATCTGTTGGCCAAGCTCGAGTCGTTGTCTCGGGTCTGAGCTATTTTTATCGATTAGCTCACCCAACCAACTCATTTTCCACTCCGATTTTTTCTTTTCACCTCTTCAGGAAGTGAGCTGAACGCTTTAACCCTCCGTCAGAAATACTCCTTCAACCGCTGAAGTTGAAATTCCATTTATTTCGCTTTCTTTCATTTTAAAAACGAATATAACGCTTTTAAAATATGTCACAACCTAATCAGAAAAAAAGATTACAGTACTCCCAAAATTATGGAATATTGCCACATTTTCTATCAACTAGACAATGAATCTGAATATGCAAAGACAATAAGAGATGCATGCCACGGAATGCTACGACTTGAATAGTTATTCAATAACAATATGACAAAGTATTAAATTTCTATTTGCATATTTAATTTTTTTTCTTTATTTTTAGCATAAATTAAGGTTGGTAAAAATTAGTCTTATGGAATAGAAACGAATTTTCTAATAGCGAATGAAAAAATTTTTGCCAAAACTGGTCAGAGACACAATGGTGTTGAAAAAAAAAAGACGATTATAGACCATTTAGAACAGGATATGCAACCAGAAAATGGAATTTGAAATCGGGGAATTATGGATTCCAAATGAAATTAATCGTACGATAGTGGAAGCCAAAAAAAAAACACCCATAAACGAAATGTGAATAAAACATTCCGCTAAACTATATTTAAATGGCGTAGCAATACGATTTCCATCGAAAATGTTAATCGTTCCTATTGTGTACGCTCGCTTATAAATATCAACGAAAATGATTTGTTGTGGAAATATACTACAGCTAGGAATATGAAAAAAAAAATCGTTTGAATGAAAAAAAAATTTGCAAATGCTAAATAATTGCAAAAATTTGTGACATCAAAGATGCTCATCAAAAATTTTCACTCAAATTAGGCAATCGAATAAGGGAAAGTTCATATGTAGAAATGAAAATTTTGAAGATTTAACATCCTTTTGGCTAGTTGTCGAGCTATGAAGTTTTAGCAGCTTGCCTAGCTAGGCTCATAATTAAGATTCTTGGCCAACTATTCGATTTTTGTGGCTTCGTCAACCTTCTATCCCGTTGGGAAATTTCCATCTACAGATGAAAAAAAAAACGGCTCCAAATCAAATAATGATGCACAACCGTTGTCGAACAATGCAAACATTAGCAATAAACAACGAATAGCGGACGTTTCCATTATGAATATTCCACCTAATACAGATACTACATTCTCATCAACGCACATAAAGCTGTACTAACAATCTGCAACATCGAAAAAAAAAACAAAAAACAAACAAACAAAAAAAGAAAGAAAAATGAAAAAACGCATAGCGCGCTATGGTAATCAACAGAAAAGATATGAAATTATTAGCTTCAAACAAGAGAACAATAAAGAAAGGTGGATTTTTTTATTTATGCTTAGAAGAAGAAGCTATATTAGTTGATCGTTAACAGATTGGGTAGTAACTTTATGATAATCAACGTAATTCATGATTAATGCAGAACTCTTATCACTATGCTTTAACATACCGAGAAGATTCCTATCATTGAGAGAGCAGAAAAGAGAATCGATCATGTATACATAGTAAACAAGAAAATTGTTGTTTTCAGCTGATATTTAGCTGCTAAATTGCCATCTTAAAAAACATCAACGGTACTCCATATTGTTGAACGGAACTAGAAGAATATAAAAATCTATTGCCGTTTAAACAGAAGAATGAAAGGAGTATTACACCTAAATGGAAATGTGTAAGATGCGTTAAACTACAGTACAATTTATTACAGTACACCTTGATGGTATCCTAGAACATCCATCTAAAATTCATTGAAAATTTCACACTGAACCTATTTCCGAAATATGTCATCTCATTTTTTGCAGTTAAATGAAGTTGAAAAAAGACTTTTTTTCTGAAAAAATAGGAGTAAGAATCTTAAAAAAGCCAAAGAAATTTTCTATGAATCGAAAATACTACGATAGCTATTGGAGTAAAAGTGAATGAGAGTAACGTTGAATATTCAACGTTGTGTTGTTGTAATGATGAAATGCACTCTTGAAAAGTTGAGTTGAAGCGACGGTCGATTGCTTAGCTAGAATATACGCCTACGCAAATGTTCTCTTTCCTGTTTTCACCAAATGGTGATTCTAATATAAACCTCTTTAATTCGATCAATAGAATTCAAAGACGATTATTGCAAATATGCAAACATATAATATTCAATCAGCGAGTACAATGGCAATAGATATGCTCATATGTGCCAATCACTTCGTATGATCATCGATGCAAATTTTGAGTTTTTTTCTATTTTTTGGGGTAACGTCATTGAGCGATTTCCTTATCGCAAAGAGAAATTTTATTTATTCACTTCCATTTACGATCTAAACGATTTGCAATGAATCAAAAAAAATTTTGCATTTCAATCAATAGTTTTGCCGACCACAAAGATGGCCACGATATGAGACTACTTTGCAATAAGAAATGAAACACTTATATTTCACGGCGCAAGTGTCCATGGAAAAAATTTCTACTTCAATCATAATGCGCATAACTAACAGTTTACTGTGAGTATTAATCATAACTGAAGGCGGAAATGTCCACCATTACCGCGTGTTAAGCGTCATTTTCATCTAGGATCAGCTACTGCTCGACCTCATATGACTGTTAAACAGCTTAAACATTCGATATTGATCTAGGCGGAGAAAGCCCAATCTCTTCTAGACTAACCAATTTACAGTAGAACAAGTTTCAGTGCTTATGTCATACTCGTCTCTTAGCAGTACCTGACGATGGTAAAGGATAAGCCAACGAATTTGCTTCATAGAAAGAGGTTTAAGAGTTTCATCTGAACGGTGCCGTTATATAAATGAATACAGCAAAACGGCGATGCAGCAATACGATATGGCATAGGCAACACCACTGACAAAACCACTCTTTAAAGACAGAAAAATCTAATAACGAAACGTAACAACAGGTAAACGCAGATACAGCGGCATTTCCAACGCTCTTTTATTTCTCTTCCTCTAAGCCATATCCTCCCCGCCCTCATCCCTCATCCTATGCCCATCGTTCCTCATAGCTGTTACTCTTCGGTCTCGTTCGGTTCCCTTAATTGTGAAAAATCAAAAGTTCTTAATATTAAACTTTTCAAAAAGACCGCCTCATTAATTTGATTAGCACCCTCTTGATAGCAATGAAGCAGTATGGATGATATTAGGTGGAAGGGAAAAGAGGATAGCTGAGAGAAGCAATTGGAAATTTTTAATAGTTATTCGAAAGGCTGTAAGAATCCTTCAAACGATTGAAAAAATTGCCAATTAAAAGATGAAACCATTAGACTATAAAATGATATATAAACGACATATATTAAAAGATTAGAAAAGAATAGGCGCCTAACAATATAATTGTTAATTAAATATTTTATATAACAACCAAAAATGATGTGGATGTTGGTAGTATCTAACTTTCATTTGTGACTAAAAATTAGAAAAAAAAATACTTATAGAAGATATCAGAACGATATCATAAACTTAGATCTACATCTTTCCTATAATCTTCAAATAGTCTCTAGTCAAAACGATACACTAACCAATATATTTGCATCTCTAAATACTAGAGTTTGTATTCTTATCAGTGAATTCAATTATATATAACAATTAGCAATCTTAGTGGCGCATTCAACCTAATCACATATCATTGATATCGAGATGATAACGTCAAGAGGAGTGTACCCTGCTGCTCAAACGCGAGGAAAAAAAAACGCTAAGCAAAAGAGTGTGAAGATCGAACTCATTCAAAACGCACAACATAGATTGCTTGCTTATTGATTAAAGTAAACGTCGATGAGTTGATTCCGATTCCGAATTGCAAAATAAAAAAAAAAATAAAAATAAAGAAAAAAAAGAGCGAAGTTTCAATGCTCTAAGTGACATACATTAGATATGACACAATATAATAGCTAGCCATTAGCATCAACAATAAGTCGACAAACTCTTCGCTTCACAATCATGTTGAAAATGCTAACTTTTTTTTTGGCGTCTTAGACATTTCAAATGATTTGATACAGTTTCAATGAACTCTATGATGTTTCGAGAGACTTTACTTGAGGTAATCTGATAGGTTCCGGTGAAAAGTTCATTATAGATTATTCTTCATCACTAGCTCCGGCTAAGATCTAAGAGACCGGAACTCCGTTCAGTTTGGAGTTTTGCAAAAAAATACAGTATCAAAACGGTGACGGAAATGTTTCAGTGTATTGGCAACTAAAAAACTTACATAGGAAGAAAGGGGATTTTTTCCTGGAGGAAGGAGGCGGTAGGGTTCTACAGTATTTTCGGAATTTGTCACTACTCTGCCTATCACTAAGTACCTTCATGACGGGACAACTCAAAATAACCGAGATGACAGCTATCTCTTTTCCCCCCTATGCAATCCTTGTTCTTCAAATCTGTAACGACACAAATATTGATTGCAAATCCAATAGCGCCAGGAATATTAGAAACAAGAATCGGTAATAACTCCGCACTCATCCTTAGCGATATCTAGATTTCGGTGACTATCGCATCTGCTACAGTGCGTTCTCTAGAAGATGGGCATGCAATACAATAAAAAAGTATTAAAATATAAATCAGTGGTAAAAAAAAGACTAGATGTAAGATCAAATTTAAGCCTCATATTAGTGCTTACTCACTATGGCGCAAATGTCACGGCATCGGAAACAACAAAACTTTATCAATGCTTCACAAGTTTAGGTTGAATCTTGTGAGAATTCGCTTTGCTGGATAGATAGGCAAATGCCTTTAAAAAAATCATATTTGGGATCAGTATAACAATTTCCACTGCAAAATGCTTACTATATTTGACTAAGAGGTTATGTAAATGGAATTTTTAGAAAACAACAAGTGAAAAAAAAGGAAATATTATGTTATGTGATGATCAGCTATCAGATATTAAAGGCAGCATTCAATTAATAACTATTTGAATGAAATGTTCAACATTGAGCATAAACATACTACTGATAACATCAAGTACCTTTTATAAATCAACCAATAATCTTCGTAATATCCTACACCTCAAAATAAAACAGGCAGCAAATTCTACGATGAAAAGTGGAAGAATTTCCGCGAAAACACAATTTCAGGCTATATAAGGCTCAATTTCAGGCTATATAAGGCTCAATTTCAGACTACAAGCGCTAAAGTTTTTTTTAGGGGTTCTTGAAGTAAGCAAATGTAGCGAGTGACAAAGTAAAATCAATGAGTAAAATTGGCACCAGATGGATGCTCGTACGCAACAATGCAATATGGACTTTGTTCAACACTCGGAACCGGTCGACTGTATTGCCAACCCGCCGATTCAATAGTGAGGTGCCAATGCAACTTCACTAGCAATCTGCTGCAGATGAGTTACGTAAATATCGATTTATCATTACTTTAACAGCTTTTTTGGTTTACATAAATAAGAAAGGTAACGATTGTTTGTTATGTCTACATCAATACAGTTTGAGAGGTTTTAATTTTTATTTTTTTTTTTAAATGAGGAAAAATATAGTACTGTATTGGTTAATATGGTACTATTCACTATAGGAGTACTAAATAAGGATATAAAAATTATTCTAATTTAAATTAGGCATTGGATATCTCTTCACAAGAAAATCACTAATTTCTTCAAAATATCGTTTCGATATGTGAGAATGCACTTTCCTAATTAAAAGAGATCTGTTGCTGAGGGTGGATGATGCAAGAAATGGTGATGCATTCGATCGAATCTATAAAAATCAGGACGATGGGTGAAGATGGGTAGACGAGGCCTAGGTGATAGAGAGAGGATAGTGGAAGGGTGAAGACAAGAGAGCAGCAAAGGTAAAAGTAAACATAACGAGGACAAAAGGTGCAATCACCGTAAAGAGTAAACGAAAACTGATAAAATGCATCACAATCGAAATGGCCAAGCGCAAACCGTGATGCAAACATCTAAGTGAAACATTCCCAATACACAATAAATACCAAAACAAAAAGGTGACGATTTACAATCACTTCGTTGCAAAAAAAAAAAGAGATCCTTTTTTCCTTCTTTCTATATCGTCAAGGATAATCCCCCTTCACTCCTTCTCCACTGACTAAGTAACCCTCTTCTCCGCTTCGTCCCCATTGTCTGAATAAGCTTTCTTTTCTTTTCTTCACCACTGTATAAATATTGCCTCATAATCAACAATCATATAGAGAATTTCCTTCAACACTTAGATGCTAGCACTATGCAATAAAGATATATGAATGATAGGTGGATAACGATAGCACACAATCAACGAAAGACTGAATGAAAGAAAAAGTGTGAATGCATTCAATGATGCTAGTTAAACACAGATGCGGCGGTAAGCACAACCCATCACCAATGAATGCCATATTGTGTTTGGTTTAGATCACTTACATACGCAACGCTCTTTTCATACAACCAACAACGTTACGTATGTAAGTGATCTAAACCACTTACATATAGACTCACTCCACTGCTCATAGCTCATGTGAATAGAGAGGGAATGATGATAATTGAAGAAGGATTTTATGCCCATTAATGGCCATTTCTGTCACCGATGAAACCGATATGTGATTGCGAATCATTAATATATAGGCTAGAATAGGGGAAGAAATATTGTCCTAACCTACTTCAGAAATATATGAATGCCTTATTGCATTCTTCTATAAATACCACAAGAAAATTTCTGAAAAAAAAGAAAAATATCAAATTCTCGAACTATATAATAATAATCGTAAATCACATCTATGGAAGTAGTGATGTTCAATTCCATCGATACCTGGCAGGTTTAGATTTAAGCACTCGGTGTTCTTATGTGTTCTTTAAGACAATCAACAAGTCGAAGTGCAGCAAAACATAAGAAAACGAATACGACAACCACGTAACACCTTTGAGCAATTGCCAGGCAGAGTTCTATGCTCACAACTGTTTCCGTTGCTGATATGAACGGACCTAGCTGTAATCTACACTAAATATTCGTTGACTATCAAATCATCGCTAAGGTGTAAGATGCTAATTTTTATGAGTTTGGCTGATTCCACCACGCAGATATTCCTTCGAGAACGTTTCTTCTTTGAGAACGTAAACTCACCCACTTATCTCCTCTTACCTTTTTAATTTAACATTAGCAATATTATAAATTGAAAATAAACAACATCTGTTTTTCTCGTCCTTCAAAATCCAATTGCCCACTCTTGGACGCAGATTATACTATTAAGGTGGAACATAATAAGGAAGTAAACCTTAAATAGGTAGGCTATTTTACAGGTATATTCTAGATCTAGTATATATTAGCAACACTGGAAGTCAGATTACGGATACGAATATCATCGTTAAGCGACTGCCCGGAAATGCCATACATCTGCCAGATTAAGTGGCCCGCAAAATCATAAGTGAAAGCATTGTGAATCGAAAACAACATAAAACAACAGCGGTAAAATATCTTCCTATAGAGTGGAATAATAGCAATTCAATAGGGAATACTCATAGATATAAATGCAGTCGACTCTTGATGCATCTCTTACATACAACGTAATTGCCAGCTATTGCGAAATTTGAAAGCATTGGACATTGTCACACCTGCATTCACCAGCTCCGATAACAATGAAATTGCACTGTCGATTGTGAATGATTGCAATCAAACAATCCCTAACGAAAAAAATTTTATGCGGCTGTCAATTAGATCCCTTATTAAATCAATTCTTTCGCTAATAGAAGAATTTTAAGCAATAGTGAACTATTTCTGCTGATTGATATTTGAATGCTTTATCGTAACATCCTAAAAAAAAGAAAAAAAAAATTTTTTTTTAGCAATTTAGTGTGACGTAAATGATTTGTGAGAACATTATGATTGAAGCTAGGTGCATTTACAATCTGCATTTTCTGCACAAAGTGGATATATACGAGAGTTGATAATTAAACGCAGAAAAATGATAGGAATTGGCATTTATTGAAAGGAATGGAATTAAATTATATTTATTATTCAAAGAGAACATCAATTCGTTCGATAAAGAAATTCGATCATTGACAATGTTCTATCTGTTTTTCGAATCTAATAATTGAGTGAAGAGTGCGACTCAATGCGCATCACTCAGCCATATTGTCTATTTTCTTCCTCTTTAAAGCAAAACGTCTTCCAATGCTATGAAGTCATAACCAATGCTATCACCAATACCTATGGAGTTTTTCTGCATCAATGGATTGTTTTACTTCATAAGAAAGGGAAGACATCTTCGCAATATAGAACAAGGCCGAATGTTATTTCTATACTCTCACACCGAACAAACTACATAAAAATAAGTGGCGCAACTGACCATACCCAATTCAGCGACAAGGCACGGTTCATATAGTGGCTCATTGGCTCATATTTATGCTTATAAGAGCTCGAAAGCTTGAATGTAACACCTTCAAATGCAGTCGACAAACTTGCTAGGTCTTTGAGAAGTTCGTTTGAACGGCAAAGAATTCGACAATCTCAAAATTTTTAAATTTTTGAACAGAAAAAAGTGGACGCAAAAATTTGCATAAATTTTCACATTAGTTTATCAGCCGTTCTAAAATATGAATGCGTTCGGAATAAAAATTCAATAAGTACGCTAAAAACTAAACGGTAAGGTTTGTGCAAATCTCAAAAAAGTTGAAAAAAAAACCGAACCGCAAATCGAAATCCTTTCCCTTCCCGCCCGCGCAATTT
Organism: Baylisascaris schroederi; assembly: GCA_006503575.1. Lineage (NCBI taxonomy): Eukaryota > Metazoa > Nematoda > Chromadorea > Rhabditida > Ascarididae > Baylisascaris > Baylisascaris schroederi. The sequence continues at coordinate 149,990 of QEWY01003171.1, forward strand.
GAATGCATAGTGGATGAGTTGGAAATTTCGATTTTTCAAAAAAAAAAAAAGACCCACAATAAACACAAACAGGAAACATCGATGGGGAGATTCAAAATATGATCAAAAAACTAAAAAAAGAAATGAAATTTCGGCAATTTTTAAGAAAAATTGGCAAAAAAACGTAAAATCTCCAGCATTTATGCTCAAATTAGTGGATTACCAAGGTCCTCAAAGATACTGACTACTAAGAAACTTGCTACTCGAAATTCATCTGCTATTATAGTTAAAAATTAACCTCCGATAGCAATTTAACATTTGGTCGATAGCAATTTTTGGCTTAAATAGTCAAAGGTAAGCTTTTTTGCGAATTAGAAAGATGGCTGGCAATACGTTTACTTCGAATCATTAAGAAGCTTTAAAAATTTTTTAAAATTATTAACGATTTTAATTGAAAACTCTGAAACATAAAAATTTCATTCACTTATTGTTAAATTTCATAAAATGTTTGCGGTAATTTTCTTCGAAAATGAAGCATTTAAACGTGAAAACTATAAGAAATAGCGAATGCACACTTCAACCTATAGCTGCTGCTACTGTTGGATCTCCACCTGATCCGCACTTATGGATTTACAGCCGTTTTTTATCTTCTACACATAAAAATATTTTTCTTTACAACTCACTTAAACCACCTATAGAGTCCTCAACCTGAATCTGGTATAAGTCAGTACTCGTTAATAGAGTTTCACACAGATGATTTGCAAAGAAAAAAAAGGATGAAATCTGCAACCTCTGATACTAAATAAGAAATTCTAGGCGATGAAAACGAGTACTATGTTTGCAAAAAAAGAAGAAAAAAAGAAGGAATAGAGAGTGGTTATCAATGAGATTATGTATTTTGCCAAGAACTAAGAATAAATTTAGTAGAAAAAAAAAGAGGAATTTCGTTTAATCTGTTTGAATGGAAAATTGAAGAAAAAATTAATAATGAAAAATTCCCATCTTGAGTTATTCAATTGAAAAATTCGGTAAAACTGAAATTTTTTGTTTCTTTGTTTTTCAAAAGAAACGAAACTCAATGAACGGCATCACTTCGCATATACTATAGAAAAGATCTTATAGAGGAGCACAGTGATCATAAATAATCCATCTATTTGCGAAATTAACTCAAAAAATCCCATTCATTAGCGATATATAAATGTTGTATTTTTTTTTCACTTTCAAAAATCACTCCAATATGGCCATCTCAGAAAATCGAAAACATCATAAATTCAAGGGCACATAACTAACGTCGAAATAAAATTAATTTCTTTGTATATTTATTCCTACTCACTTCGCCGATAAATTTCCTACATAGGTATTGCAATTGCCATAATATTTGCATTTTTTTTTGCAATAGGATAAGAAAAAAATGCAATATGGACTTGCACTTTTGCAAAAACTTTACCCAAACAGGCAAGCAATCGTCTACTTCAAAAAATAAGCAACAATACTCCAACTGATAACAATCCTTCATGCATCTCTGAATTTAGCTAACAAACGTTATCTCGTAAGTGATGAGTCAAGATTAGGCAACTCTAATAGCAGTCAAACTTGCAATTCATATGCAAGAAGAAAAAAAAAAACTTGGAATTGAACGAAGAAAAACCTATGAACATAAAAGCAAACAATATAAAATCTTGCCTACTCATAGACACCTCCATTCTATTTCAAAAATTCGAAACACCACCCTCTAACCGATAGACGAATTGAAATGAACAATAAAGATGCGATTTCGCGCATAAAAGTACACACGGCTGTCAGCTAGCAGCTGGCCGGTAGGGCATTGCTTGTTGATGCGTACGCGTCACAATGTGCGATGCGTCCGTGTGCAAGTCACCACAACGCATGCACATGGATTATCGCATTCGAGACAGACCGCCCTCCCTCTTCGCACAACGATGAGGAAAATCAAACGCAACACATGCATACGTCACTTACTCCATACTCTTCTTAATAGTTGCTCATGCACCACCGTCACCACACTCTCAGGGTTCATCTCAATGGATAAGCATGTAATTGGCCTGACCTTTGACCCCCTCACCTACCTAACCTCATTCTAGATGATTTCAGTGGTTATGTCGTCAATGATGTTGTGTTCACAACGATTATGCTGCTTAAATTTCATGCATATCGAAGCGAAGGTATGCTCCATCTAAGATAGAAAGTCGAAATAATTTACTGAAGACAGTAATGCAGTTAACGAAGTGATACATAACTGGTAATAGCGACAATAATATACTTACGCTTTATAACCATATAGATTCCCCTTCACCAGAAAAGAACAGCCGAAATAAATCGTTAATAGGATCGATAATTTATAGGGGAAAATCAACCGTGGAATATGTCAATTAATGAAAATCAGGCATGCAAAAACCAGAAATATAATTTCCGAAAAAAACGGAGTTCTCTTGCATTCTGACATAAAAACCTTTTTATTGCCCTTATATAGTTCTAAAAAAAAAAAAAAAAACAACAAAGAGAGACAAGAACACAAATAGTTTATAAAACTTTTCAAAAAAAAAAGAACGCAAATGCTATAATCACGCATGAAAATCATCTTTTCAGCTAACGTGGTATGCTATAATATTCGGAATTCTCTCAAAAAATGATGCCGTTTCTTCGGGGAATTTTGCCCGGGTAAACAGGCCTAAACATCCTCTGAGCTTCTTTCTGTTCCATGTAACCAACAACTGTCAAAAAGTTTAGAGATGATAAAAAATTTCATATTTTACAATCAAAAACCGTTTTTTGGCAAATCTTTTTTCCCTGATTTTTCGACGATTTTTTATTTATTAGCAAAATCAAAAAATACTTGCATTTTCATATAGTTCCGATTTGTTACAGGAATGTTTCAAAGCATTACAACTTGAGAAATCCGAGTTTTACAGGATACACGAAGTAGGAAGCACATGCATTCATCGAGTGGCACCACAACAATTCTGCAAGTCGATTGTGGGAAGAAACAAAACCAAATCGAATATTGAATGTGAAAATCACTAATCTCGTTTAAGATTAAACGGAATGCGGATACTTCAAGATTTAATTCGGATAGGCTTCAATGAGCATACCAACACCGTGTCCACCAGACGCACAAGCCGCAACCAAACCGAATTCACCTGCAATCACCACATGTAAACTTGGCCTGTAGATCTGCCCTCAACACCGCCAAGTAACCTGGATTTTGTAGACTACCTGGATATTAAGAGGGATGAGCACACCTTGAACACAACTGTTTAGACCTCTCTACAGTATCTATTCTTCCCACCGAGACTGTGAGATTTTCGTAGGCAAAGCTCTGAGTTTACTCCAGGCTATAGCGTTTCGAACTTTAATCTTTAAACTATGGTACTGACCATCTTTTCCACCCGCAAATCTATTTCTGCAACATTTCAATGAAATTAAGCGGAAAGGTGTTTTCAACGGAATGCGTGCACACCTCAATATCTCGTATATGAAGCAATTAATTGAAGCAATCAGAATACAAAACCAAACGTCCTACAGCTTTATGCTATTCAAACCACTCGAGTGAAGTAGTAGTGAGTGCACTTAAAAAAATCGACATATTAGCAGCTCCTCTATGTTAAGTATCGAAGTAAAATACAATCCATATAGCGATGTACCAACTCGTACAGTGCTCTAGTTGTATGATGGTACAATTAAGCTTGGGCGTCGGCGTCGTTTTATTCACTTTGTATTTCGGCATTTGTAAAATGTGGATCTCCAAGAAAAGCACTACCTTTCACGAATTAAACCTTTATTACTCGATCAAAAACATCTCTTCAGCAAAAGTCACATAAATATCAACGATGCAGATATACCAAATCATCAACGCATTTCATGCGGAAAGGGAAGGGACATACGGAATATGCTCGAAGCACGAAGTACTGCAACTTGAACTTGAACTCAACACCCCACTAATCCAATACCAAGCAATTAGAATTTGAAAGCTTTTCGGAAAGAAAAACAATCAAAAAAACAATAGAATAGTTACCATTTTCATGTCGAAGCCTGTTGGCAGTATGTGAAACAAGTCGTACTCCAGTCGCACCAAATGGATGACCCAAAGATAAACTTCCACCCCATAAATTTAATTTCTCTTCTGGTATACGACCAAATTTACTACTTCGCTTGAGTTGCTCCTATAAAATAGAATCAACAATACACTGAATAAAACCATTAACCTGCAATATCAGCTCTTATTGGTCATTTTCATTCTATATAGAGGAAAAGGAAAATTCCACGAAAGACACAAATCTCTTATGTTTGGAAGAGAATTATGCACGAGAAGGAGCAACAGAAACTTTTAAAATCAACGTCTAAACCATCAACATAAAAATAGAATTTATAAGAAATGATTGCCTCTTCGAAATTAGTTTAGATTCAAAGACCTCCCATAGGGTTATCACTTTTAAAATCCGTCAATCCTAACTCTAAAACATATAGATGCAATATACAGATGAATAAAACCATTGTCCTTCCTACAGGCAAAGAAAGATTGGATGAGGGAAATTGGTTACTTATGACTTAATAATAAACGTACTTTACAAAAGAAATTAGAATCCATCGCGTTCAAATTGGCTAGGATTTGACCGGCAAATGCTTCATGAATCTCGAAAACGTCGATATCTTTCAACGTCAAACCTGCCTGAAAATATATACACTATGCGCCTTTCCTTCCCTAAAGGCCAACCGGCAAATCTTTATTTTACCTTCAATAAAACGTATGTTAGCTTTGCTTGAGCATATCATCCTCCCCTTCCTTTCATAAAGTGACCCTTGGAACTTTCACTAGCAATAGCTTCAAGCATAAGTGTAAGTCAAGCTAAACAACAGCCTCGCATTTTCTACTCTGATCGCCCTATTATTTTCGCTACTCTTTGATCCTTATTCAACTAGATCGTGATCCAATACCCGATAACAGCTCACCTAGGATTCAAGTGGCTGTATTGCTCAAGAATTACTATATTCCATCATCCTCTTCAAAAGTAACCATTTTATTAAGTTTCAAATCGTAACTAATTTTACCAACTATCGCTTAGAAATATTTCTGTTGCAGTAAAAAAGAAAAATGTGCCAACCTTATCGAGTAACTTCGGAATAACATAGGCAGGTGATAGAAGGAGTTGATCAACAGGATCTTGTGCTACATACTGGAAATCGCGAAGATAAGCTTTTGGTTTATAGCCATGTTTTAGTGCATAATCCTCTGTCATTAAAAGAGCCGCTGATGCACCATCCGTTAGAAATGATGCATTGCCTATAAATCCACTCATAAACTTCATATATCAATAAAAAAACAAATCAAAACAACGAAAAAAAATGATGATGCATTTTCCTAATTCATTTGTTTACCATATAAAAATATAGTATACAATTTCAGTTTCTGCAATTGGATTGCAAACAATTTGCCTTTTACATTTTTTGCTGTTTTTTATTGCGCTGTAATATTCGTATGGTTCGATATCTTTACAGTATGACGATGGAGTGCCCTCTTGGAGATATGCCAAGGATTCGCCACTAACAGAAGACGTTCGTGTGCTCAATAAAGCGAATAGTGTTCCCAAAGAGCTCAAAATAACTCAGGTAATACAAAGGGCTGCAATGTCGGCCCAAAAAAAAACCCGCAGCTTATGAATGGCCTTTAATAACACGGAAGGCTGCAATATCGGCCCAGTAAAACACAGCTTATGAATGACTTTTAATGATAATACAGTGGGCTGCAATATCGGCTTAGTAAAACACAGCTTATGAATTTAAAGGACTGCAATATCGGTCTATTCATCGCTAAGATATACTCCTGAAGACAATATATCGATTTTGCACATTGCCATGTTGTCTCCGAAGAAAAGGCAACGAATGCCGTTCTCATCGCTTTACTACTAGTTTCCCTCATAAGATGCTGAGGTATTCGCCTATATTGTTGCAGTGATGAAACGATGACATAAATGAACTACATCAAGAACATTCATAGACCTGAGCACATACCTGCAGTGATCGTTCCATGTGGCTTTATGAACGCAGGCTTTAGCTTTTGTAATTGTTCCATTGAAGAGACACGTATGCCATTATCCTTCGAAATGGTCATTGGCTTCTTTCCGGGTACGAATACGGATATCACATCGTTTAAGTGACCTTCCTTCACCGCTTTATCTGCCAATGTATGTGAACGTATTGCAAATGCATCTTGCTCCCTGAAATTGCAATAATCGTCCAACTTAAAAGCATACAGATTTTATTAAATATTCCACTATTTAAAAGGGTCAACGAATGGGGGGCCATTTTTTGCCTTCGATTAATGTCGTCGTGTTTAATCTTTCTTCTTTAGAGCATATATAAATTTCCGTCAAAAAAAGACCCCAATGCTCCTTTTATCCCTCGATCCCTCACTCCCCTTTTGCAAACTGATGTAGTCCCTTTAATACATTTTAAGAAATAATATAACCCTTGCAAGGATACAGCAATATTATATTTATAAAAAAAGAAACTAGCAAGGCAAAGTCCATATATTTCAATTCTTAATTCATCTCCAACATTTTCATAGTACTAAATGCTTGAAAGGATGTTCGCCAATTCCATGCGATCATGATTTCGAGCTTAAATTAATTATGCTTAGCAGATTTAGCCTTGTCCTCGTTTACTGAGATTACCCGTATAATATTTTTGGGGAATAAATTGCTCTAAAGGCATTTGGGTAATTGCAGTCATTTCGTGGTCTTCGTTTCCCATGACGGGTAGCTAGAACCACTGACCTCACTGGTGCATCTTACTAAAGATAATCAATAAGCCCGCCTTATTTCTTTTAAAAAGAAAACGAAGATCACGAAGTCAATCAGCATTGCAATAACGCTACCTCAAGTTGAACCAATCCCCTATCACGTATTCAACATTCCATCCCACTATGTGCCCAAAGTTGTGCTAGTGCTCGAGAATAAATAATCTCTCATTATGCGTAAAAGTATTTAACTTATAAAACCTTCTCGAAACGCCGAAAGCCGCAGCAAGACGATCGCCACTTTGTCCCATCGTTTCACCAGATGAGAATTCAGCAACGGCCGGCAACTCAGGTATGAGGAAATTGCTGATAATATCCTTGCCCAACACCACTCTCTCATCCCATTTCTTTGCTTTTGGGAGTCGTAGCATCGCTGATCGTGTCTCAAAAACGATTCATCATCGACGAGCAATTGCGTTAACGATTCATGCAAATTTTCTTAATACGTTTATTTTTTTTTTTCTATTTTAACAAAGTGAAAAGAGGAAAAGTTATATGAAGATGAAAAACTTTTTGCGAATAAATTTCCATTTTATGATGCGAATTTTAATTTTCAAAAAATTACGCAACCTTCTTTTAAAAGTCGATTATTATCGATGAAAAGAAAAGAACAAAAACCTTCCGAAGTGAATTTTCTTTAATGCTCAAATTGAAACTTCCGAAGTGAATTTTCTTTAATGCTCAAATTGAAATTAACAATTTCCACCGTAAATCTGACTGAAAAATCAGACTAATATTGCGAAAAAATTTTAAAAAATGTACTCAAAATTTTTGAAGTGAAACAAATGAATTGGTAAAATTTAAAAGCTGAATTTTTTTTCGGGAAAATGGGGATGATAAGTGGAAAAAGAGTTGCAATAAGCCCCTATATTAACCAATCTTCTTAACCTATGACCCTCACAATAAGATAATATTATAATAGTACCTCGAAGGTATAAAATAACCTGCAATAACCATGATCCAATAACGTAATAACAAATATTTTGAATGGCTTATAAGTTGTGTAAAACTCGACCATAAAGTACTCAGCCTAAGCATCATTGCTAAGCAGCAATGTTTGCACCTGCCACTTTGAGTTACAACCCTCCCTCCCCTTTCCCTCTCCCCTTCTCTCTCTCCCCCTCTCCCCTCCCTCCTCTCTCCCTCCTTCTATCTCTCCCTCTACAAACTTTTATGTTTTATGCTATTTCTTTGCTTTTTTTTGTGCAGCTCTATGCAAAAAAACTTTTCCAAAATATCCAATAAACCCTCTCATTCTCTCTCAGTCTAAACCTTACTTTCCAACTATTCAAATCACCAGCATCGGCTCATCAGTGTGAAAATAGCATCGCACAAAGATCGCAAAAATGAAAATATATCTGCCTATAACAAATTTTCACAGTGTCACTATGGGTAAAAAAATTTAAAATTCTAAAAATTTTTGGGAACATATCTTCATAAATACTTATCGACTAGTAATATTCTGCAAGGTCCTTATTTTTGAAGACCCTCAGAAGTAAAAAATTGATGAGGGTTATAAAGACAACACGGACTCAAACCCCTATGCTATGCCGAGCATATGGGATTGATACCTATCGAGCCATTGCATTAGAGTTGATCTCTAATCTAACCCGTTAAATCTCATAATTTTTAGAAATTAATTCACTTCAACATTTCCACTAAACGAGAAACAAAAACAATTTAAATGATGCAAATTAAATGACAGACGGGTGGCATTACAGTACTTTTCTATTGTAGCGGATGGGCACATCGGAAAGGAATTCAACACCACCGGCAATGCCAACATCAATATAACCAGTGGACAGCATGCCAATGATGTCGGTCATTGCCACATTCGATGAGATGCATGCCATTGTGACAGTCGTTGCCGGAATCTGAAACCATTAACGCTATGCAATAAGATGCCAGGACGCAAGGCTTTTTTCTGCAACAAGCAATTCCCATGAAAATTAAAAATTCAAATATTCTGTACCAAAAAATCTAATAGATTTGCTAAAAAGTGGAGGAAAGAGAGAGAAACAAGTTATTCTCATAAAATTAAGGTCTGAACCAGTTAACTCAACCAATTGTCTCATAAAAATTTTTACAAGAAAAAAAGTTTCACTACAATGCTTCGACAAGGAGAAAGGAAAAGGAACCGGTGAGAAGCAGCAAATTTTTTTTCACTTGCAATCCTAGCGTGCATTAAATGTTTCCCTGAAAATTATAACATTCAAATTTTCTTTTTGCTATACTCAAAGAATAATCTCTGTGAATATGCCAAAAAAAAAAACTTTTGACCTAAAAATTAAGCGAGCAATTTTGGTCAGAATTGTGGGTCGACGATAAGAGTTTTTCGAAAATTGAGAGATGATGGCGTTAAGAGGGAGATGGTACATACCTATAGATGATTAAAATAGATCACAGCAAATAAAATGTAGAGATGCTTACGGTGTTAGGAAAACCTGCACTAAGTGCAGCCTCACGGGCAACGTTACTCGTTCGGCATTCTTGCACAACCGTTCCACAAATAATATGACCAACATCGCTTAGATCCACTTTTGTTTTATCAGCCAATGCTGCAATTATTTTAATGTATTTATCAAGTTTATAAACAGCGATAAAAGATATGTTATAGAACTAATGAAAATTTAATATGCAAATAATTAAGAATATAAAGCACCAGAATGGACCAAAACCAATGAATTCTGCAGTAAAAAAAAGCTTCAAGGAAGGGTTAAAGGGGGAGAGAAAGGCAAAGGCAAAGAAGGCATAAACTTTCTCCAGTGCTCACTGAAAAGTGCACCAAGCCTTAAAACTCAATTACTATGGAAAAGAAAAACCTCCCCTATAGTTTAACGAATGTCTTAGCACACTATGATCACCACTATCCCTCTTACCTTCCATCTGCAGCTTCCCGATTCCAACCATACCCTTTGCCATCTTGGCATAACTAGTTTCCACTTTAACATAAGCATTTAAGCATGCAATTATACTCGTGAATATTTCTGAACTGCACGTGAGAATTAAAGATCACATAGGTAATCAGCAAGATAATCGCAAAAGAAAAACGTTTATATAAGAGATTAGCTGAATGTTAGAAATCAAACGAAATGAAAAGAAAAAATTACTTACCAAGAAGTGCAGCCCTTTGTAAATCGTTAGCTATCATATCCTTGAAGACGGTACCCGATACAACGAACGGAGTGCGTACTGCATCAATGAGTACAATATTGGGACGACCCGCTTTGGCTAACGTCTTCTTCGTGGTTGATGGTGGTTTCGGGGATGTGCTCGTTGAAGGTGAAGGTTTCGAGTGAGAAACCGACGAGGTTGGTGACTTTGTTGGGATTGAGCTTGGAGGGATTCCCGGCGATGCATAACGTACCCACTGAGCCAGCAAACACTTCAAATGGCTCGGTGATCCCCGAACAGCAACACGATGCATCGCTTTCCTAAAAATATTCTATACAGAGACTGTATATATAGTATATTAGTAACATCTGCGGAAATAATAGTGATCGAAACTATCATGGGCACTTCTCTCCTCTCCTCGGTCACACATACCTCGGAAAGGGGAGGGGAGGGGAGCGGGGGTTGCCCATTATGGAGGAATGATTCTTCAACTAGCAACAGTCAAGCAAGCCACAATCGTCCATCACTCAAACAGCTTCGAAAGACACCTTTCCCTCCATAGATTCGAAATATATACTCGATACAGTTGAGTAAACCCTCTTATCCCATTCCCACCGTAATGCTTCAAAAAAAAGAACTTAAAAATATGACTGAAGATATTTTAGTGCTTAAAACTAATAAAGGTATAGCCACATATTAAGAATTGGAAACGACCTCCCAATCCCCTCGATGCAACAAAACTTCGATGGCATGTTTTGCAAGCGAAAGAGGTAGATTTTTTTATTAAATTCGATTCTGGTCTCGATTCGGCTAACTGCTGAGAAGGGAACCAACAACAAAATTAATCAACACCTATGAGGAGATGAACGTTTAATTAAGGCTCGCATTAAATATCAAGTGGGCCAAGTGCTCACGCCTATTCAACTCAATAGCGATAAAAAATGACTATGGTTAAATATAATGGAGAAAAACCGCACATAAACCAGAGAAGGGAACCAACAACAAAATTAATCAACACCTATGAGGAGATGAACGTTTAATTAAGGCTCGCATTAAATATCAAGTGGGCCAAGTGCTCACGCCTATTCAACTCAATAGCGATAAAAAATGACTATGGTTAAATATAATGGAGAAAAACCGCACATAAACCTCATAAAAACCGCAAATAAACCGCATAAAAACCGCACATAAAAAACCGCATATATCCTACGTGATGTCTCAAAATATACAAAGTCTATGCTGCAAGAATAATGGTACTGTACAACTTAACAAGCGGTTTCTACCACCACCACCCAACTATCACGGTAACAACACCACTAACCACTCCCACCCTCAAACCACATACCACACCCGAACACAACCGCCTATTCCCGGTAAACTCGCACTAAATGTGCACAGAGATGCACTATAACCCTGGAAGAACATTAAACGTGTGCACCTTGTAGGTTGTAGTTTGCACTTTGTTTTCCACTACAAGAGCAGTTCATCGTGTTCGAGTGCAAATTGGGAACTTGTTCTGGTGAGTATAATATTCGGTTTACGGTGTTTGTACTGTGGGAAATGAACCTATCCTCTCCATATCTTTGTTGCATTGAACGCAGTGTTGTTCGTTGCATTTCTCGCAGATGTATGATCTTATATAGATGTGTCCCCCTCTGAGCAAGGATCGCCTAGAAGAGAGCTGCCAGTTAGCAGTAGAGTTGAGGAAGCAAAAAAAAAGCCAATTTCTATGCCGAATTAACCAAATATCGAAATAAATCTCCTCACTGACTTCGAGATCGAGATCTCCCAACTACCATCTCCTTGTGACTAACAATCATTTTTCATATTTATGAAAGCCTCTCTTTCGCTTTCGTTCCAATATTTCATTGAATTTGTGACCACAAATATTGAGACGATTTGTACGAACAAAAAAGCTTTATTTAAAAATAAAAAGTTTATCGAAGCACAGCGTATTACCGTAGCAGTATAGTAGAAGTAGCCAAAAAAAAAAACAACTTGCTAAAGAAAGAAACACAGAAGCGCGCTTGTGAACGGCAGTTTTGCCGGAAAACCCTTGTAACCCTAAAAAGAGAAAAAAACACCAATAACCGGAAATGTTATATCAACTATGAGAACAGTCGAATCGAATAGACAGACACAGTGGATGAGGATGCTTATTGTAAATATAAATACATCCCATAAAAGGCACGACGCTAAACATAAACTTCTATGCTCAGTCGTCGAAAGCGAAACCACTATATATTCTAGTGCATCTCACTTATTATTATAGATCATCAGAAAAAGTGCATAAATTACAGTGCATAAGCCTTATCCATATTGCTTAGATTAACAAATCCATAAATAAAAATTCGATTATTTCAAAGAAAAAATATTCAATAAAAGAAAACAAAAATAAATCACCCAATGAACTTAATGCAGTTATAAGATCGAATATATAAATTAAGCTGAGCTTTTTTAATATGAAACATTGTGTGAAGAAAATTAGACGGCTCTATGAAATCATTAAAGCAATTTTTGCACTGAAAAAAAAACGGTATTTGTTAAATATGAAAATTTCAAGCAAATAGGCCTCTTCTCGATTTGTATAGGTCATCTTTGCTAACATCATTCAGTTATTCCATCATTTCTATCATCAACTAAAAATCTTCAGATAAGAAAAATTGGACATAAATTTATATCAAGCCAATTCAACAAGCCAAATGTTTTACAATCATATAGAATATCTTTTATAATTATGCACTATCAATAATCATAATAAAACAGATTAAAAAAAAAACTATAAGAAACATTCAAAGAATACCCACTAAACAGTGGTCATAATTTGAGGAAATCGATTCTAAGCAAACAGAAAATGAAAAAAAAAGACATGAAAGGCGAAAGTAATATCGATACTTGGCAATCATCCAATGTTGGACTCCCTTATTTTTTAAACTCCTTGTTTCCCCTACAACCGTACATCTTTTTATTTGATCATAATCATCTCAATCCAACCTCGGCAAAAATAAAAAAAATAAAGAAATAAAAAATCAACAAAAAGGTAACATTCCACAATCATATTATGTTGATGAAGAAGCTGTTTCAGCGTCAATAGTATGGCCACCTTCATCGCCAATTTGAGCGCTCTCCTCTTGCATCGTTGCAAGAATTACAGCTGTTTTCCTCAACGAAAGTTTACAACCTTCCGAAATCGGACATAATGGAAAATCGGGTTGAGCGCTGCCCGATTCCCATGCCGAAATCCTTTCTTTTATCCTGCAACATAAATTAATTTTCCAATAGATGCGATAATATGAAACTGAAACAATCAAGAAATGATTTCGCTGCACTCTACGGGGGAATTGTTGAGATCCCGTATGATCGACTCCGATCAACATCCCGTGTAATCGAATCTCCTTCAAAGAAATCGACTTGTTCGACAATCCTCCTTCCATGAAATAAGTCTTCAACGTACAACTAAGAAATTGATGCACTGTTTATACTTTCATAATAAACACTCAACATAATCGGCAAATAAATAAAAACATAAAACGCGGAAATGGCTGTCGCTAATACGGTTGGTCTTAGATCTTGCTCCAAAATATAAAAAGAAGAAAAATATGACACACAGAGAATATTACGGATAATCGGCTATTAAATTAAATTCTTTCAATTCCATATAATCGTCCGATGAATAACGAAAGGAAATCGACATACTTTAGACGCATCTAACAACACCACAAAAAAGAGCTTACATAGGAAGAACTCGATGGCAGTGTTCTTTAATGAGCTTCTCGAATCCTTTTGGTGGGTTTCTCATTATACGATAAAAGTAATCCAACGAATTAACTAATGCCATCTCATTATATCTGCGAGATCTGAAAAAGAGCACCTTTTTAACTGTAATAGTCAAAAATTTCAGTTTTTTTATTTATGAAAACCAGCATATCGATGGGGTTATATGTAAAAAACCGATAGGGCTATATAAATACAAAATAACTTATCAACTGCAATAAATATCCATAAAAATATCCAGAATAACCTCATATAGAAATGAAAGCATTCCTAAGAGAAGCTAACTTCTGGAATAAATAGCGGTCACTGCTCTCACCAATATATCTCCGATAATTTGTGCATCCCTAATACCTTTGACAATCTCTGCATCGATTTCACCCGAAAATGACTACGTATCCTTCCAACACTAATGTGTTACACCATCTTCAACAAACTGTACCCATAAATGCAATTAAATATTGCCACATATTAGCACACAAAACTATTCCCACAATGAACATAGGGATATAGGCTTCATTCACCTCTTAAGTTCCCCTTAAAAGTTTCGGTGCATAAGAATAGAAAATAGAGATATCATAAGGATGAGAAGATTTATAACAATCAATGAAGAACATTAAATTACCTTTCAACTGCCACAGCAACATTTTTCCTAGATTCATAGCCAGCTTCGTTGAAGTATGGTTCAGGTACGAGGATGAGTCCCTGTATCGACAAAAGCACTTGCAGTAGATTCGACTCACTCGTCCATTGTTCCGACCCCTCAACACAACATAATCAGTTAACACAACGAAGTCAAAACACTTAGGACACACACTTGCACTGCTTTCTTTCAAATCCTAAAATAGTGCACCTCATATCTCTACTCCTGTCTAGCAGCTAGGTGATGGCCGATACACATACACCTGCGCATACCTCAATTCACCTCCTGTTTTCATCCAGTGTCCTAAAAAATGCGTAGATATAAACGAAGACAATCACTCGATAAAACTGTAAACTTGACCAGAAACACATACGGGTCTCAATCAATAATCGACAAAAGAAAGCAATAAAAAGAAATGCACCTTGCCATTCCAAGTGCCCAGTAGACTGACACAAACTTTGCCACCCTGATAAAGATTTGGGTTGAGTTGTTCCTGTGAGAATGCCCAATAATGAACAAGTGGTGGCTCAGCTGGATAAGTGCTCGGTAGATGGACATCAAAGAAGAATGGCACATCCTCGAACGGAGTCCCCTTTGGTCCCACTATCACCGATGATAGTAAATCAAGTCTAAAATGATCATTACAGTGTGAAAACAACTAGGCAGAATTCGCAGCAAAAATACTTTCACATGCATGTGCATAACAATTTATTCTATTCGAAGAAAAAACATCAAAAAGTGACGTCAATTAAAGAACAATGGAACTCCTCCCCCTCTTCGCAGATGAAAATACAAACAGACGGGCTCCTCCAATATAAGAAGAACTCAGAAGCAATATACTTAAGTATATATTCCCCTTTCAATAAAAATATTTACATTTATTAACTTCAATTGCATCTACTGCTTACAACCCAATAATAAATAAACTGACCTATTTTCAAATGCTTTAGCGTGAATGCCATCGGGAAGGTGCTTGGAGAGGAGCTGCAGCTCGCTGCGCACTGCACGCATAAATGAACGTGTACCACACGTCGCTTTCGAATGAAATGCATGCGACACTAAAACATTTTTCTTATCAAACACCTTAACAATCTATTCTTAGAGTTCTATTCAACTTATCCTAATAAAGAGGATTTTAGTGGAGACAGTAAAGGGGTGACCGATTTAATTAGTAGATGCTATTACGACGACTGATTTGAAAGATTAAGGTTTCAACGCATATCTAAAAGATGATATGCAGAAATGATTCGGAATCGGCATCAACGAGTTTGAAATCGGCATCAGCAGTCCTTCACCATGGATTCTGGGACAATAGATTTCCGAATTGACGATCCGAGGCAAAAGCTATAGAAATGCGAAGGAAATTAGCCCTAGAGAAATGTGTAATGTTCATAAACCTCAAAAATGGACTAATAGCAGCATAATCGTTTCAACAAATTCGAGAATGATGGGAAATAAAATTACAGTAGAAACGAATGGAAGAAACCTGGCGCTTCACTGTCAAACTCAACAGCGGCGAACCAGCGATGCTGATGATCTCTGTCTTCGGTTGCTATCGCTGGCGTCTGGGTTTCAGCTCGTTGTTCCGATTCTTCCTCAAGAGCAACTTGCTGTAAAATTCCACAGTTTTTTCCCACCTTCGCTTCTCTTTCTTGGAAAAACAATTTCTATGCTAAGTAAAACCTCTGGGCAAATCAAAAACAACGTAAATTGGAAATGGCAATATAATATCCACAAAGGTAAGTGAAGTGGGAAGGTGAGAGGATGGAGGAGGGTCGGTAGGCACTGGAAGCACAATTCAGAACATGCTTTTATGTCAACGTACAAAATCACAAGCATTGTTGGCATTTTTATGGCATAAGGTTTTTGCGGGGAATATAGCATATAAAATCAACAAATTATGTACCAAATCGAAAATTCGGTACATATTTGTTGACAAATTTTTTCAATCATAGAGAGTTTCCAATTGGCTTTTCAATACTCCAACAAAGAAACATTCAACACCCACTCTTGTCTACCGTCCCCTCTTCCAATCAATGAAAAACGCACAGCTTGATTTTGCTGATCGCTTTCCTCGTTCTTTGTCGTATTATCTGTTTGCATCTTCTCCGATGAGCTGTCGGCCGACAACTGATTGTTCATTGACTCGTCGTGCACTTTTTTCAAGCGTCCTAAGAGTTGCGCAAAATGTTCCTTCAGTCGACCTCTTATGAGCTCAGTGAACTCAACCGAAGCACCATACCATTTCTCGATTATGCGCTCCATCACATCATCCCAACAAATACGCTCTTTTCCTTTCTGCAGTATTATATAACACCACATGATGAAATCTCATCTTAGTGCATATGCAGGTAAATCGCTCCATCCCGAAACGATGACACACAAAGTAGCCGCGGACCCGTGAAGAAACGAAGAAGAAAAACGAATGCAAGAAAAAATTGGAAAAAGGCAGCCTAAACCATTCCTCAAAACACTGGTGCATGCAACTTTTAAAGGAGGGGTGAGATATTCGCATAAAACTTTGGCAGTGATAGAGTACAAATATTGAATTATAAGTCGATCAACTCCATCCAAGAAATGACTCCCCAAAGCAAACTTTTTTCATCAATATTCAACCAACGACCGATGGTTCAGTATCAATTTGAAAACTTCAAAAGTCAATCATAAAATCATAAACTATGAGTACTATCAGTATCTTTTGAATAGGTAAAAAGAAAAAAATGCAGAAAATTGAAGCAACCTCTTCCGCTAAGCGCTTTTTGTCTATTCCATCGTAGTAGTAGTAGAAAACCATCCGAAAACCTAAAAATATATTCTGTAACATTGCAGATGAGACCAACTTTGTGCTTCTCATAGAAATTAATCGACAAATATGGACGATATTTTTCATATGATCTTTCCGCTTCCTAATAACACAACACAATAAACACTGTCATAGCCGATAAAAGACAGTACCCTTAAATCTGAAACATATACTACTTTTGGCAGATTAACACAAGGCGTCCATATAGAGCTTATGGGAGGAAGAAAGAGAGGAGAACTCCACGGATAAAACCCTTATGTCA
This sequence comes from Baylisascaris schroederi, assembly GCA_006503575.1. Lineage (NCBI taxonomy): Eukaryota > Metazoa > Nematoda > Chromadorea > Rhabditida > Ascarididae > Baylisascaris > Baylisascaris schroederi. Next base: position 167,376 of record QEWY01003171.1, read on the forward strand.
TTCCCAAGCTAGGGATGCATGATTTGATACACGGAGAGGAAGCCATACATGCAGAATGTACGTATTTCTTTTTGTCTGCCAATCGACAGAACAGTGGGAAGTAAGAACATCTACCATGGCCTGAACATTCCCCATCTACGTCAAACAATAAAATATTAAAATCGTTTCATTTGAACATGACAGCGATAGAAACGAAACCATCTACGATGAACGTCTCAGACTAGACCTATACTCGTTAACTCATGTATCAAGGAAAGGTGTATATTTTCTGGAACCTATTATTAGGAGCATATAAAACATTTTTGATCATTTTCAGTTATGTGGTAATCAAATTTTATTCACCCCATCTAAGAAGAAACATCGCAAATGTTATCGCGATTACTACGAACTATAAGGCCAGCATCGATCATATGAATATACCCACGACTAACATCCTATATTGCTAATATTTATTTCAATTAAATAAACTTAATGCCTATTCGAGATTTGGAATCGCCGTTTTATTCAAAGTGACTAATGAAATAATATCTCCATCGAATATTTGATGAATAATTTTCATCGAAAATCAAAGTCATGGAATTTGCAATATTCTATTTTCCTCTCAAAAAATCCAACCCCCCCAAATAAAGAAGAAGCAAATAAGAGAGCCCACTAACTAGATTCGACAAGACCGTATGAATTGAAGAGTCGAATCTCAGCTCCATTGCACATCACATCATAGAGAAGAGTATAGATAAATGTGGAAAGTGCTGCAGCAATCGACAATGCCATCTTCTCGTTTCTTTCACTCGCTTCACTCAATTTTGGCAATCGTCTTTCCTCCTCACCTCCCTGAAAATTACCCTCTTTACCCATCACTGTGTCCAAATATAAGCAATATACAACTCGCGATAAAATCCTATATGAAATGCTACGAAAATAAACTCAGCTACATAGTAGTTAGCCCACAACGCTTCCTAAAACAACATCTTATGAAGGCTCACGAAGACATCGTCAGAACTCTGCAACTGTAGATCAGCTTCCTCAAAATATTTCTCGCAATCATAACAGTACTTCCTTTTGAAATATAGAAAACTTTCACCTTCTGGAATCCTTTCCTTCGATTTATCCAATCGGAACCATTTCCCTTTCTCTTTCAAATTTCCAATCTCCAAAGACGAGTCTTTAAAAATATTTCCCTCTCCACGAAGTTTAACGGTGACCTGACAAGTTCGAAGAACAGACAAGCTATTCTATAGTAGTGCCGCAGCGATTCGAAACCTGAACTGCAGCTTGAGGATACTCAGCTTTAGTGTTCCAACAGGCACTTGTAAACAAAACGTCGGACAAATTCTGTAACTTATCGAGAATCAACCTCACCTGATTAAAAATTGGTCATATAAAATCATCTAATAACCTCAATGAAATATTCTTAAATTAACCTCGGCAGTATCCGGCTGTGTGGAAGAGTGATCTCGAGTGGCAATTGAATCGATTTCCATCGCAATTGTGGCCGTTTCCATGCCATGCTCACCTGGGCCGCTTGATACAATTTTACCGATGAACTGTTGCAATGCGCGTTTAATTGAATCACGACCCAAAGCTGCCCAAAACGATTCCAATTGCGGCATCAAAATATCCATAAAATCGAATGAATCCACCTCAAGAAGACATTCCATTGACTTCTCTTCCTTTGAAAAACACCCATTACCTCTGCACAATTTGCTTACGCATAGCACTAACAATAATAGTGCAGCCTTATATAATATTTGGTGTTTTCAATATACCATTCAAGTAAAATACTAAATGCCGCAGAAATAACCTTGCATGCTCCCCTTCCCCTCGCCCTCCGCTTCTGCTATAAAGTCTCCCGTTGCTTCATCTCTCTCGAACGAGATCAGTCTTTCCCACCCACCTGCCCATACATTAACAGAAAGTAACCCCGAGGGAAGCTTTATAATCAATCAATGACCGTAGGATGCCGTTATCATCACAAATAATAAACTCATTTCTGCATGTTACCCATGCAAAACCTCAAGATGCCCAAAAATGAACAGTTGCTTTAAGAAAGAATGAGGGAGACAGCAAACGGATGAAATACGCCCGAGCATTTTTTAAATAAAATTAAAGAAAACAACAAACTGAAGGTCATATATTCTAGTAAATTATAAGAAAAAACTTCCAACCAACCAAAAATTCATGTTGTGTACTTCAGATTCTCAGCTGACAACTTGGAACTTTGAACCTTTCAAGCAGTAAAAAGTTTTAAACATCGAAATCGACAATATCGAAAAAGATAATGAAGGATTTATAAACCTTTGCATCATTGCCATATCCTAGCTAAATATTTCATCATAACGCAGCTGCGTTGCTTGAAAAATTAAGTAAATTATTACTGTTATAAATACAGTATATTGAACTCTTGTGCTTTCCGGGTATACGTAACTGAGATAAGTGGAAAGCTAAATACTCAAATTCTTTCAACTCTCCTTCCCTCCTTCAGTAAGTCGTCAACTCTATATAGCAAAGCTTAAAAGGTGTGCCTACTTCGGGAGAAGGTGCCTCTTCGTCGTCCATTTCATCGGTGCTGATATCGCCTTGTGCAGCTGCCTTGCAATTTTCTAACTTTCCTTCCTCACTCTCCGTATTCGTCGCTGAATTGTGATTGCCATTTGCGTTTGCCGATCGTTTCTCACTGTTCTCCTCAGTGATCAATGATGGCCTACGCGTATCAATCGGAAACCCTTTAAATATTCAACTAGGTTGAGACGTTCAACAACAATAAACCATCAATTCAGCGAAAAAAATTGTCAACTGACTGACTGTCAATCAATGATAAATTTTGATTGTCTTAAAATTAGAGATTTGTGAGTCATCTTAACTTTACTTATTTCAGAAATATGTATGGACACAAATGGCATCACTCGATCATAGCAAGAAAATGTTTACATATAGAAATGCGTAATACAATATAATATGGCGATAATCATGAAGTTTGCTAATAGAAAAAATAAAAATAAAAAACGAACAATTTGGCAAAGCGGTCGTAGTGAAAAATGGAGACTCGATGAAGTCCTCAAAGTTTGACGGTGTCTCGACCACTTTATGAAATATGGCCCGAAGTTTGTCGATCCAATCTCCAAAGAACAGCTCGAGAAAAAGTGTCCCAGGCGTAACACTTTCCTCCTCAGGTACTGTCGGTGAACATCTATGTTAAACGATTACTTAGTGTTAACCTCATAAAGGAAAAAGATAAACTATTTAAAAGTCTTTTAAAAGCCTAGCAATGTGAACAGATGAACAAAATAAAAAAAAACAAACAAACAAACAAAAAAGATTTATTTACTTGGCATCCTGATCGAGATATACTGAATAATCCTTCATTGCGATCATCTTCTCGAAAACATGCAGCACATAGTCATAACACGTATGCACACTCCTAAATCAAAATAACGTCCTTAAATACTTAAAAAATGATTTTACAGAAACTTTCGTTGTCATACCCCACTCCCTTTCCCTTCATCGACAATATAAAAGAACAAGGTTCCCTTTTTTGCATTCATGTCTTTTATTATAGCAATTAGCCCACAGTATAAATAACTGTCAATACATTAAAACAAAATAACCATGAAAAGGAAACCAATAAAAATAATTTAGTGCATAAATAAAAAATAACCTTTTAATAATATCCTCATCATCTTCCAATCGTTCCATATCCCTCTCGAGTACATCCGCATAGGCGAAGACAAAATCGACGAGTGGAAAACGTGATGCTCTCGTTGAGCGATTAAGACTAAAATGCAATACTTTTGCCGTGTTTCACTCACAGTAACGATGGCAGTAATTTTTAAGGTCTATTACAGATAACCTTCCTCAAACAGAGGCTTTTGATCGCCGACGAATAAGAAATGAGTTATTTCGTTTCCTGTATGTTTCAAAGCTAATCAAACCTGCGCAATAAATACCACCTAAAACACCCCAATAAACTGTGTTCTCAAATATGAGACACAAAGCCTTCAGATTTGCACGATCAACGAAGCAATATTCAGTGATGCTCATCGAATTCATGACTTCTGAAATACTGGCAGCATTTATGAAATCTATTTGTTTAAGCAGCATTACATTCACATTCTCAATAGTAAGCAATATTATGTTTTAAGAGAAGCTTATGATAAAGGCAATGTGCAAACAGGACTCAACCAACCAGACGACCATGAATTTAAGGTGCCCCAAAGCCTCATCATGTTCGAGTTTCCCCTCATCATAGTCGTTGATCGATTGTTTAAGGACTGCTACTATTTCACTCAAATTGACGAATCGTCCTTGCACATTCTTCGTCCAACTTTTTGATGGCCAGCGTACTGCATATTCCAAGATCTTTGACTGCAAACACGGCCAATATTATTGAGGCCAAAAATATGATTGGTCCAAGACTCTATTGCAATCTATAAGGGAGGAGAAGAAATGGACAGCAAGCCCAAACAGGACATGAAGGGGTTCCACCTCTTCTTATGCTCACACACCGCTTCTTCGCGTAACGTGACACAAATGAAGTAGCCATATATCCCCCAACCATTACAATAAACTTTGCATATACCACTTACCAGCCAAATTCCCAGCATACTCACATATTTCTTCAATGAATATCAAATTTGTCTGCGCTTCCAAACAAACAGTTCTATCAGTTAAAAATTCTGCGCTATAACTCAAAATGTAGAAATCCGAAAAACGTGCACTTAGACAGACCTCCCACAGTCCCATTTCCATTGCCAATTTGGGAACTAAAAAGCGATTTTCGCAAGCAGAAATTTAAAGGAAAGCTAGCGAACGATGAGAAAGCAGAAACTATTCATCCTACATAGTGTTGTTCAAGCTTTCAAATTACAACGTCGGATAGTTTTCATCTTCATACTGTTCCTACTCTTGTCTATATATTTCTCCACTTTGGAACATTAGAATAAATAAATAAATACAAAATTGTATGAAACACTGCAGTGCTGACATAGGACGCCAGAAAAAAATTCCTGAGACCTTCATGACGGAAGGTTTGAAACCTCGCGATATGCAAATGAAGCTTCCCTCTAGTAGAGAATGCGTTTTTATTCACCAACACACGCTGGTGGAAATATCTATCTATTACCCACCAACAGTTGAGATATGAAGATACCGATTAAGAAGGAAAAAAATATGATAAAAAACAACCTCCCTGACACAGCATTTATTTTTAGATCTATCAGTGCCAAGGGTAGACTGAAAAGGATGAAAGAGAAGGAGGAAGAGAAGAAAAGCAGAGGAGAGGCAATCAGTGGGCTAAACAAACTGCTCGTATCAAAAATTAAAAGATACACCAACCTGTATATGCGATATTTCTCCTATTCTCGGTTGTATCAACCTGCAATCATAAAAACTGATGCGAAAATAATAAATCGCATGCCAAGCACACTATTTCGCATCCGACTTTTCGCTCCTGGCTGATGAATCATTCGTACAGGTAATTCAAGAAGCAATTAAAGAATATACAAATATAACTTCTTAAATATGCGATGAATTTTTAGGCAAGATGTAAGCCTAACAATTGACAAGGTGAGGGTGTCATTGAGAAGACTGCGGGAAAAGGTGTCCTAAAATATACACTCACAAAATTAAGTCGAGCGGAAGTGAAGTTTGTATTCTGGGATGGGTTTCAATTGAGCGTAGTATGATCATTAGCCAGATTTGCATAACGCGGTGATGCATGATAAGCGATCTTTCGAACAGCTGACAGCACTCAACGACTGCATCATTTTAAAATACAGACACACAATATTTTTAATTTCTTGCTCGGTCAACTTAAACAACATTGACTCCAACAATACTTACATATCATACTTGTTCGGTCATATACATCGATGAATACACCTATCTTATGTACTCTAAAGGAGGCTTACAAACGATGTTTGAAGGAACGATGTCTGAAGGACTCCAAACGACCAATTGTGATTTCATCAAAACTCAATAAAGTACACTGACCATACTGAGCAACAACATCATAAACAAATAAACAAATTCAAAACTATAGAAGCAACTCGCTTAAACTTTACCAATTCTCGAAAACGAAGCACCTTGGCATGCAAAAGGCCGTATTTTGCTTACTGATTTCAACGACGCATACGTCGAATAACTACGTAATTTGTAACAATAAACCCTACTTGAAACACGCCCACCCCTCCCTCTATTGGAACAACTTCCTTACTAAGGAGCGGTCCTGTAATCAAAGGAATGAGGTACATAAAGAATATGGACTAACTCTTGAGGAAGAACAATTCGAGCACTCATTGCTGGGTCCGCATCGGTTGAACCACCTCGTTCAGTAACCAGCAACGAAATACCTGACGCATCGATCGGCGATTCTTCATTCACCTTCAAACAAAACTGTTTGATTAGTTACCACTCCAACAATTAGATGCATCGCTATTTTGTAAACCTGTGTATTGCTGAACTCATTCACCTTCACAATGTGCTATTACCGTAAATGAAGAAAATTGATCAAGAAAGAATCTCTTCGCCCCTGGAACAAAGTGACATACGACGACAGTTACGAATAAGATTGGGAGCAAGGGTAAAGATAATAAGAACGGCTAAATCCCTCCTTAAAGTGAATACACCTTCCCATGATATACGAAACAAATTGTCCATCCAATCTGTGGTCACAGCCTCCGTAATGGAAATGCGATTTGAAGAAGTAGCGAAATAAGCGTGGAATTTAATTTGCCTACCACAGGGTGGTGCCAATTTAAAAACTGAGTGAGTTACCGATCGTTTAAATGCCAAATAAGTATGCATATAAAAGACAATGCCCTTAGGGTATGTAGATCGGTGAACAAAGGCATTCACTATGTGGACTCTGAAGTACATTTAACATTCTCAAAGTGCAGAAGAATGTCAACTCATACCTCTTCGGTGAGATCATCATCCATGTCGACGCTGTTCCACGTATCGTCTTCATCCTCCTCATCGAATTGCCCATCCATTTCATCGTTCGTCAGCAATCTGAATTCCAACTTCAATAAGGCAATTTCTCGAGGATTCTCTGAACCTCCCCTCCCGGCGATTCAAAAAATATACTCGAGAGGGCACCCTATCACAACTAATCTATTAAAAATGAATCTCGAAATAAAACAATCGCACTTTCATTCACATATAAACAATAAATGAAAGCATTTATTCTCGATGCGTAAATCGAATTCCATTGCTTATTAAGAAATTTGTGATTAACAAATTCCACCACAACACTATACTTCATCTACCAAAAATAAAGAAGGCAATACTTACACTGTTATCTCGACAGGCCAAACATCCTCCGTTGTACCATTGAACCATGCAACAGTCTGCAAACATATTTGCCAATAAGGACAAAAATGAATTATATATTTATTAAAAAGATGAAAATATAAGAGCATTAAATAGTCAAACATTAGAAAATAATATGCATATATTCATTCCATTAAGAACAACTAAAGAGGCGATACACCAAAGACGATAACCTTTTCACCGCATTGCAGCCCTACTCTGCCCGCATTTTCAACAAGTTCCATACATCTTTCGAACAATTCCCTATTCCAAACAAATCCATCAATAAACATTCCACTTTAAAGCTCAGTGACGATATGCAATTGAAATACAACTTCGAAATTCTTCCACTCCATAATGAAAGAAATCGGATATGCCATTAAAATATGTTTTCATCAACAGAAAATGAGGGATTTTTTAATTAAGGCAAAATGTTTGAAAATATCGGTTAAATACTCTTTGCAGAAGATGGAAGTAGAGGAAGGATGTATCGAACAAGTTCAAAAAAGCTTCCAACTGAGTGAGTACAACGAAATCGAAGCCTTGAGGGCCGATCTACTTGACATAATAGACAATATACGAAAAAAAAGAGTATAAATAGAAATCAAAAAGCAATTGATTACATTCTTGCCGTTATCATTTGTAGAGATAAGTTGACCGATAAGATTACGTACATCACTCGATTCCTTCGATGTTCGTAGACAAAGACTTCCCCAATAGAATCTGAATGATATCAATAGAACTTACTCCACTTTCGCATTCTTCGAAAGTGAAAAAAGAGTCTAAACTGCTTAGTTAAATGATAAAAGATTAAAGCTAAACGTGAAATTAAAAAAGGTGAGTTATTGATCTTGAAACAACAAAACGTTATTATCTTCTTCCGGTTCCTAGCCGAAAAAATCGGAATTTGAACTCTAAAAAACACCGGAATCCCGAATCGAGAACAACGATCCGTTCTCTGTCGATAGCCTAACCTAGTGCAAGTAGCAAAGCCAAGAAGGCTCACTCAATAAAACTAAGAAGCTCGTAATAGAAGTAACCTTTGATAGTTTGGGTGGAGCATAAGTTCAAAGAGAGAACATAATTCGGTTTGTGTGAGCACCGGCTCAGAGCCTTGTTTATTCCAATCATATAAGTACCATTGCACTGTCGCTAATCTCTTTTCAGTATCCGCTGATAGCACGATACCGTACTCTCCTTCTGCAACATCAACAAACTTTTACTCTTATCAGTTATCACCTAGAAATTATCAACCTATATCAACAGCAATTTAAAAAGAAGAAGGCCACATTCCTTATGAATCTTGGACAACACATTCGACAGTACGACTCAATAAGGAGCTCTCTCCTCTGACCTCTTCCGCTCACAGACTTCGAGTACCCTTCTTCACCACCGCTAATACGATCGCCTTAAAACCGCAAAAATCAACTCACCCATTTGCTCGCAAATTTTCCTTGCAACAATCGTGCCTGGTACATCATCATGGTGGTCGAGATCAAGTTCGTATGGTACCAGCTGGGTGCCAGGAATGTCCCGTTCGATTATGCCATTCATCCATGTAACGTCGACTGTTGAGTGAGTGCGCATCACGTCTCCATAAAACTCATCACCCAAACAACTGTGCACATCCAATGGCATTCGTGTTCGACCGGCTTTACGTTTCATAGCGCGATTCTGCCTTCATACAGTAAAAGATCGCTTTAAGTGAACATCTATCGCTTAATTTTTTAAATAATCACGCAAATGACTTCTCATATTTGTAATCTAAAATGCGTTAAAACCCCCTTCGGCATATATACCATTAGGAAGGCAGATGTGGAAGTCATAGCTTTATGCCCATATTAAAGTTAACCTAACAAAACTATGCGCCAAATTCATAGCACTCATTATTATGTTTCTCTTTCCGCATACCGAGGCACCTAATCTATACACAAATCACAACAATCTAAAGCTTAACAAGTTGACTGAAATTGATACACGATTTTTTAAAGGATCAAAGAGGTCAGTTAGGATTTGCGCACACCTCCGATTACTGCGTTTGATTTAACAGCTGCGCTTTAAGAAATAAACCAGAGAATCCACGAGGGTCGAGGATATTCGGCAAGCACTCTACGCTGACTAATTACAATCGAAACGCCTTTCCGATCCTTGTTCCCAAATTAAAAATTTTCTTCTCAGCGTTTTACCCGAAGATACAAAATTTGCATGAGTTTGACAACGATTCAAATTAAGTCATATTACATCTCCAGATGTCGAAAAAGTCAGATTGTTTGGGATTTTCAAAGGCTCTGCCTAATCTCCCAATCAAGACAATCAGTCGAAACCTGCGTTGTGCCGATAGAGTAATATTAGTTGTTGAAGATCGGCTCATACATTTCCATTCTAGTACTCTCGTAAAGCATCAAGTATAATATTAAAAAATGTTGAACATCACTAAAATATATCAAAAAGAACTCACTTATTCCTACGGATCTGACGGATGTTAAATGTGGCGGATTTGCCCTTCTTGGCCACTGAAAGACGTGCTGTGACTGGAAATGTTTTCTGCGTTGTCGTCACTTCAGTATCGGTTGCCTTCTGCTCTTCAACGCTCTCACTCTTTGCCTGTGCATTCTGCCTGAAAACAACAAATACTTCAATATCAGCAAATATAGGCAACAATAATTCCCAATTCCCTACAATTATGAATATTGTGATGAACTCACTAACTCAATAAAGAGTAATAATCACGAAAAGAACCCCAAACAATAGAACAATGCTTAGCCAAAGTGATTAATAATAACACATCTACAGAAGTTCTATACGATAAAATGTGTCTTGACAAATGGCCACATAACAGCGACTCGAAAAGCAGATTCTGCCCTATGCAAACTCCGGACAATCCACAAGCCCTTGATGATTCCACGATATATTCAACACCACTACTATATGTAAAATAAAGTAATAAACAAACAAACTGCACAATATTTACGAAGGATTAAAACCAAAAACAAACGAAAAACGAAAGAGCATTAAGAAAAACTAAGAACTCACCCTCCTTGTTTAGCAGCATTTGCCTCCTTCTCTGCACACGCTTTCCTCAAGTTGCGCAACATTGCCAACGTTTCCTCATCATCGACTAGTTCTTCGACATTCTCTTCCACCCTCATTAATTCTTCTTCGCTCTCACTGTCACTCTCTGATAAAACAGGGTATGCTGTCGTTCCTAAACTTATCTTCTTACGTAATCCTCTAATACCGACCACAAAAATCATCCCCTCAAGACAAGACGAACTTGAATCTTACAATTGCAATTAGTAATCAAACGTGTGACCAACTGAACTAATACATTCTTCAATTTATATTCAAAATACCACTTCAAGCATCAACCCATAGAAAACGAAACATATAACCCTACACTACAATTCGTCCATAACTCCAATTTAGCACTGTTCTTCCTCCTGCTAAATCGATGGCTGTTGGCGTAAAGTTTTTGGTTGCTAAATCGATTGCCTTTTTTCATCTTTCGAGAACTCAGGCGCCAAACAACAAAGTATTAGTGATGAAGAGGCGATCGAAATATCGCCAACGAGGTGATATTTTTCACAACCCATTCCATCTAAGCCACTTAAACACCTAGACTGAAGAAAAATTTTGGTGTTTTTGGCGATAACTATACAACAGCACACACGCAATCTATGCTGTGTAGTTTTCTGCAGCCAATGTCTGTTTCGCATGTAATATTGATGCCAATTCTATGCATTCTATTGCCTTCACTAGCTCACTGTTGATAGTAAGGCCTCGAGTGAGAGACTCGAGTAAGAGAGCAATCATTCTATACAACAGCAAAGGCTCCTCGAAAATAGGCTGCAAACGGTTTCCACTTACCTAATTAAAAGCCGGCAACGAAATCCTCATCAATCAGCAGGGTGCCGATTCAAGCCCCTAAATGCTACTCACTTCCCTGTAACAACAACAATCTCAAAAAACGTGACCTATTACTGAACAATTTTCGCGAAAACTCCTTTCCATAAAACGCCATACCTTGAACGTGAGCTGATTCGAGTGCAGAAGAGGGCATTCTCTTCTTAGCGGGTGTCGAATAGGTGGAAGCATGGGTGCTGGCACTGCAGCTGCTTGAGCTACTGCTGCTTGACGATTTCTTCGCTCGACGTCGTCTGCCTTTAAATGCCTGCAAAATATTAAAGGTGCATTTAATTGTCACGACGAAAAAAATACTGCATCCTATCGTATTTTCAACCCATCGCTGTGAAGAGTCTGCTACGGTTTCTTCTCCAGATCTGCAATGCTTACGTTGAATCCCTTCAATCCGATGTTCTTGCAATAAATGTTCCACAATTCCTCTTCAATATTTTTCGTTAATATATTCATTTCGAAAGGGGTAAAATTATAGGAATGAAGCTCAGTTATTTCGACATCTCATAAATGCATCACATCCTCTGCGTCGTCTTTTGATGGAGAATAAAATTCTTTAATAAGCAGCAAATTTCGATTTCCTACTGCCCGCATACTGATGGCATCAAATGGATCGAAATGTGTAGGGCTTATTAAATGCAAGTTTTTGACTGTTAAACATTTTCAGTAAAGAGGACGCAACAGATGCTCACGTTGTCCTGCGATCCTACAATGCGAAGCAGTCACAAACCTTCATCGATAAACGCTTTCATATCAAACATTAGCAGTGAAAAAGTGTTTTCAATTCGTTTTTGCAGTGGTACACGGTGGAAACACATTTCACCGCCATTTCTTACGCATATCTGAGGCCTTCAAAGTGTTAGCCTGTTTTTGAAATAAAGTTCGGAAATCTACCGATGTGATGAAAGGAAGACGGGGAGAGTGAGGAGAGAGGGAAAGTGGAGGTATTTAGGGATGTCTTATCACATTTTAGTCTCAGTCGACCACCTACAATCTATCACAATGAGCAAACCTCATCTGGCAGCTTTTCCATAAGTTCCTTAGCAAGAACCTTCTCCCACTCGGCCTTTCGCACAACGGTTACCGAATCATCCGGCTTCAGCTTCATCCTATCACCACATACCGCCTGAGTGTATTCCAACGTATCGAGCTTGATTATACTGAAAAGCACGCCCTAAGTTCGATTCTCAATGCCAAATGGGACAATGAACGACACCCTCATCAAACACGAACGCAGCTATGTTCAACCTCCCTCAATACAATCGTCCCCACAAATCAGCTTCAACTTTAGTCCCTATTCAGAGATGCCCATTAACATGAGCTTCTCTTAAAACCCTCTCTAAGTCGGTCCTCGCTCTTGTCCCTTTCTGCGGTTTTCCCTACTTCCTCATCAAATTCAACAAGCCCTTTCCGAAGAACTTAAATGCCAGTACGCCTGCAACCAAGCCCTAAATTTTACAATACATAAGGAGCAGACACAAAAAGAGTCACATTAGAAGCCGTTGTTCGTTGTAAAGCAAGCATAAAAATATAAAAATTTGACCAACATGCCTACAGTGGGGAATTACAATAATGACAGAACTGCAAAAGAGCGCAATTGTCGAATAATATGAACCACATTATATCAAAACGTTCAATTATCTAAGGCAATAAATACTTATTTGTATAGCATTCTGCGATATAAACCTTAAAAGCAGTTAAAATACAAACCGATCAACATCCGGTTTGGTGATTCTTTCAGGTGGTGGTGTTACTGAGGCAGATGGTGTTGTCAACCATCGCACCTTTACCGCGTACAGTGATACCTCAAAGGTGAATGAAATCAGTTTAAAGCATAATGTCCCATGCTCTCCTCTCCTCCATCCTCTAAATATCGCTATATCCATACTCCATATGTTCCTTCGGGAATACTCTCCCCAAGCCATCTTCACAAATCATTTTTCTATTCGCTTCCTTATTTATAAAAATAATCACGTGAACTCAGCAATAAGAAAGGGTTTCCTTCGAGCACCGGTTGCCTACCGATGTCAACAATATGCAGGAAAACACTCCTCCTTGTCGGCTTCACAACTCCTCTCTCTAAAAGATGAACATGAATAACTTGTGCTGCTCAGTACTTCGATCAACGATCATCACAAGTCGATCTATAGGGGATGATCAAAACTTGTAAATACTCGAATTTAGTCAATACGGCAAAGCTAAATGTTTCAAATTTTGATGGTGTTGTTGTTCATTAAATTTTATCTCTTTTAAATAACAGGCATTGGAATTGAAGTTGTCGAATTTCATCGAATCAGTATTAGGTGAGAAAAAATTTTCTTGCTGTACACAGCTTGATGATCGGATATTTAGTGGCTGGAATGCCAAGTAAAGTTTTATTCCTAAAACATGAGACCTCCTTTGTAGATAAGGTGGACGATGATATGTTTTTGATAGAGAAAAGTTGATATTGCGCCAGTAAAGAATAAATGCTCGACAATGAAGATAATTTAGTTGACGTTTCGGCATCCCATCCGAAGACAATCAAAATATGGAACTCCACGATCTTCGATCTAGACATCAACGTCTCGCTAACTACTCTTCTATAATCACTTCTCATACATTCGATGAAACAATGCACCTGCACAACGATAAAACATCCTTCCGAAAATTCTAAAGATGTGTTTCTAATCGATATAAGACACACCTTTTCGATGGTAAACGGTGTGTGATGAGTGAACGATCCCCGCATCTTCCGCTTTAGCAGACATGATGGCATTTCACTCTCCCATTCCACCTAAACAAAACAAACACGAACAATATAAATAGGAAAAATTAACATAAAAGTCTTTCTTAGACCATTAAAAGCCCAACAAATAATTAAGGTACAGATAATAATTGCCGTATATACGTCAAATAAAGAACAAAAATCAACAGCATGCAATTCTCTTCTCCAATCGACACCCCCACTTTGCCTTTCACAGATGGCATCACCTTTTTTTCTTTCGATTACCTATGAGAACAAAAACAATTTGATAAACGCAAATGAATAAGTTCGGAAAACAGCAGAATAAGAACTGAACGTTAGTTGTACAAGTAAATACCTTTTTCGATGTGACATATGCAGTCGAAACCATAACGGTCTCGCCCGGTACCCATTGTCTTCCTATGCCATAGTCCTTCCGACGATATAGCACGCCAGAACCAACATTGTCTTTGATTTTGCACCTAAATATACAACAGGCAGTCTATCGTTCGCCTATACTTGTTCAGTACGTATACAAAGTTATGCATTCTTAATTGAAAGCGATTAAATAAACAATGAAAGGTGAATATGAGTGCCGCAGCTAGTTCAATCACGATTGCCAAACAACATTTCATCGACTGTCTTAATCGAGTCCTCCTGAATTCGAATAATTGGTGAACTGAATCAATGGCAATGGCAAATCAAACCGGTAGGAATTTCTGAAGACGATTGTAAGCTCGAAAACCGATTTGAGTGCACTGCCGATCCAATCATCGAAAAGCAAATAATTGGGGCCACCAGATGCAAATGGCTCAACGAATTTTGCCGATGTTAAGTCCACATTTTGGGCAACGATCCTGAAATTTTTCACTGCAAATGGAACGCTTTATGTATGAAATGAAAAGGATACTCAAAGACTGGAAAAAGAGGACTGAGGTGGAAGGAACATTACGACATAAACAAACTTTCTACCTTCACCCTACTACAAACGAAAGGAACACAATGGCAATTCGCATCGATTGGCCTTGTCGACAGTTCGAAATGTATCCGAACGCCAATTTGTTGTCTCGGGTGAACGGGGACAAGGCGATGCCGATTGGGGAGAGCTGACGGGTGAAGACTGACGAATGGGAACCGACGAATGGAACTGACGACTGCATAAGACGAATGAAGACTGACTCTGACGGGCCGAAGACCGACTTATATAGGCCTCAGATATTACCCGGGTAGCACAAGAGTACCTAAGTCGATCAGTGGCATTATGTGAAGAGCAATAAACAAGAATCGACTATATGAGTATCTGTGATCACTGCAATGATCGATCACAAATAGGTATCTTGGTTTGGCTCTTCAGCGCCATAACCAACAGAATGGATACATAACATCATTAAAAATTTGGATATAACGCTGCGTTGTTCATAAAATTACCCTCACTCTTGTGTACAACAACATCCTTCTACTTCCAAGACGACTTGAGCGCCATCCTTCTATTTTCATCAAACACATTCAATAAAATATTCTTATATAGCATTCATCATCGAGTGGTTTTTGCTTCGAATCAACCACATAATCAGAGGAACGAAAATAACCGAAAAGAGGATCACTACGTCAATAAACTCTAGAAAGTATCTAGAAGAAAAAGTGCATAGGCGGCCATAGAAACGTCTATAGAAAGAAGATAAGAATGGGCATCTAAGAATTCATGTTTCCAAACGGCCATATCCACCAAAAATTATGCTGCAGCCATGGAACACTCCCACTTCTATAGTGAAGAGTCGATACTCAGCCATCACCGCATACGTTGCTTTTAATCACGAAGAAAAAATTCTGCCTGTTGATTTTTTTCACACAAAGTGCAGGCTCTTTCTTTTTTCTCTTTCCCTCTCCCTCTCTCTTGCACCATCTTTCTGACTGGCGGATTGCCTATAGCTTCGAAAATTCGACTACCGATTACGTATTGATTTCGGCATTCGATAGGGCAACGAAGAAAGGGAATTAAGTTTATCTATGAGAATCGATTTAAATAGTCATGTAATATGCTGAAAAGTCAGCTGCGTACAAACTCATAATAAGTGAACCCGAATAGGTAAATAAGCTAACTTCCTCTCCGGCAGTACGATAACATCGGCCTTTACATGAATGTTCCTTATGAAACCAATTTGCTTTGGGCTGTCGACCTTCACCACCGATTCGGAAAGCGAAAAGCCTCGATCCGCGATGAATACCTACAAACCACAATGATGCATTAGAGGCATTCCTTGAAAAAAAACTGTACTCGAAACCCATCAAAAAATTTGCTTCCTTCGAGGAGAGATTCTCATGCGAAATCATCACAGACATCCGTTCCGTTCCTGTGGAAGACTTGGCGACACCAACCTTCTTACCTCGTGATTGACACGGATGACGTCATCGTATGCGAACAGTTGCAAAGAATCGCCATCTCTGATGCAATGCTAACTAGCGTAGGTGCAAAAAAAAACAACAACGTAGGTGGGAGAGATGGAGGATGGAGACATTCGGGGGAGGGAGGGGGATGGGAGGTCTAGATACCTTCGTTTCACAAGGGCTCAGAAACAGAGACCACAGAAGTCCAAAATATCATCCTTACTTATACTTATAAAATGTTAGGGAAAATAGCGTTCGAATATAAAATGTTAGGGAAAATAGCGTTCGAATACCTTCACAATGAATGATGCTCACCGCTTAGCACTTTATAACAAACCTTTTTGCATATTTTTGCATAAAGAAATAGACGCATAGTTATATCGCTTATGTCATATCGAACGGTGAGGTTTGCAATCGTTTCCTCAATACAACTTCTATGAGAGTGCATCTATTACATTAGAATTTAGCCTATCTTCCTTTCACTATTCCCAAATGGACGGGGATTCTGATTCCTGAAAGAAACTGCGACCAAGCAGACGAAAAAATATGAACAGAAAAAGAAGAAAAAAGTTCATAAAGAATATTTTTTCTGGCCAATGACTTTCTCATTCCTACTTTCTGTCGATGTTGCAAACAAACTCGGATATTCAGATGGAGTGGGCTCATTTGTTGTGCTTAACTTTCCTCTATTCTTCTGCCTCTCTGCTTCCAACCTTACAATACATACGACTGAGGGAGATACCCCACCCCCTACCCCACTGTGAACGAGAAGATGTGGAAAACGAGAAGACGAATGCATCTGCACGACCCGAAAAGATTGCAAACAAACCTCGTTTTCTTTTCGAACGATGGAACCGACCGATCCAGGGAACACATCGATGAGTACTTCACCCTGCTTCAGCTTTTGATCTGCCTTCTCGTTTTCTTCGACGATCCCTCGATAAATCTTCAAATAAAATAAAATTAATTCATAGTAAGTGAAGCTACTATAATCAGTGAGCTGAAGCAATAATTACTGCAGAATTCCCCCCCCCCCTCCCCTCCCCTCCCAAAAAAGATCGCTTATTTAATCAACATAAAATTCATGCCGAAAGCTATAAACAAAAATTTGAATCAATAAAATATTTAGAAATTAGTAGTACCTTAACAAGCAGTGTGATATATTATTTCCATCAAGCTGTGTTATTCGAATTTCAGTTGTTTCATAGTTGAAACTTGCTCAAAGATAGGCTCAAACATATACGTATATGCAATCTGTAGAAGTGAAAATGGTGAGACAAGCATATACTCTGCACCGCCATGCCCTCCCCCTTTATCACCCGCAAGCTTAGTGCTAATGCCCTTAGCAGCTATCACATGGTTTGCATAGCAAATCCTCCTGATACGAATAGAAACATTCCCTTTACAAGACATCTTCCGGTGGAAATCCCCTCTTAAATTCACCATTGTAAAAGGAAAAGAAATTTCAGCCAAACTTCCCAAACTGATGGGAAAATAATTTGCCGGAATAGAGGGGAATTTGAGCAAAAGAAAAAAGAAAAACTACAGATAAAAAATAAAAAAGTAAAACATACTCGAGTGACGACGCCTAATTTCGCCTTTGCACCTTTACTCAAATATACAACCGTATCGTCCTGTTGGACTCGATTAGTTACTGTCGTTGTAAAATCATCAACATTCATGATGGATTGGAACGTTTTCGATCAGACGTACCCCACTTTGAGACAACTCTATAATAATAATATCCTTCAAAGAAATCATTTCCATAGCAAATATTATGAGAACAGGATATCCTCTCCTTGATGGAATAAGTCATATGATATCGAAACTGTTGATGAATATGAACTCACTGATCTTAAATAAAGCAGTTTTCCAAACATCAACAACATTCTAAAAGAAATATCTTCACGGTTGAAGCGAATTTCCAGGAAATGGTACTTTCCACCTTAATGATCTGCGAATGGGTCACTAAACGAAATTCAACACAAACATACATTGAAACGTGCATATCATTTAACATAGTAGAGCGCATATAAAACTTTGTGGAATATCTGATCGGTATACCGTATGAAAAAGGGGAGAGGTGTGGACGAAATAAAGGGAAGCAACAATGCTTCCTTGTTTAGGTGATGTAAGAGAAAGGTGGAAAGCTTTTCCGGTTGAAGGACGTCGCCTACTTGGCCGCTGAAGGAAAAAGTTTCCCTTTCTCTCTTCCCCCCCCTCTCCCTCAAAACATCCGGAAGATATAAGGGGATGTCGGCTCAACAACTTCCATAAAAAAAATAAGTTTCGCAATCACTATAAAAGTTAAATAAATTCACAAGGGAAAATAGTGACGATAGAAGTACCCAACGTCGAAGAATAGATCACCCAACCACACCGAACAAACTAATAAATCGAAATGAGAATAGCACACGTTAACGATATGAAAATGAACAACAGGGAAATACCACCTATGAACGGGGACGAATATGCGCGAATACGCAACGATATCAAATCATCGACAGTAAATGGCGATCGGTGATGATGAATACTAACAAATTAAATTATTTTAATAATCTTATTACTAATATCTTTTAAGAAAATATAAATTTTTTTTTAAATTCTAAAGTTATAAATAATAAATTAAATATTAATGCATATATTTTTAAAATATAGAATATTCTAAACGAAATATTCTCGTAATACAATTGGAATTAAAAGAAAAGAAAATGATCTATTGCGGTGATTAACTATAACTAAACTTTCTTATTCCTATTTCATTTCTTCGGGAAGTGGATAAAAAATTAGAAATAATCTAACTGCTCCATATACCCATCGATATCTACTTATAATCTCATATCATATAATTAAAGTTCATAGATCAATCGTTTACTCATCTAACAATTCGACGATTTCATTTCGAGTAAAGTTATATTTAACAACAATTTTTTGAGTCTATCTTTCGAATTACCTTTAATTTCTTTCCACCACTCATCCTATCTTTAATTCTACTTTGTAGATTTTGAAGTCCATCTTTAGATTTGATACGTTGGCCAAAATTGGCCAAAAACGGCTAAAATTTTGCAATTTTCACATCTTAACCGTGTAAAATTTGATAGTGGCAGCTCAATTTAAAAGAAACCAATTGGAGTGGAAAATTTTGTGCTTTATTTTTTTTTTGTGTTAAATTTGAAAACGGAAAACGAAAATATCCCACCAATAGAAAAATTTCTCGATAGCACTAATCGATATGCCTTTAGATCATCCCTCAATCCCCGTTCCCCTCGTTGGCTTTGTAAAGTGAGAAGCCTTCATTTGCAAGAGGAATGATCCAACTGCATAGGTGTATTCGTAAAATGAACGAAATACGACGAATCAACACACTACGTACGTCAAAGAAAATTCGACAGTAATATCATTTGTTATCAGCAAATATGTTCGTTCATCAAATAGCTGAAAACATTGTAAACCAAACATTTCAACGATGAAACATCATCAAAGTGGAATATATTCTTATAGAAGAGATGGAATATATGCTTGAAAATTATGATATTAGACAAAAATAAAAGAAAGCGTTGAGGAAGAATAAACTACTCGAGGAAAGCCCATTCCACATCAAACACCGTGTATATCAAAAAAAAAATTGATTTTTCACGGCAGTGATATTTTGACACGACATCGATTGGCACTGACCATTTCTCCTTGACATGTGACCATTACCGTATCCTTTAACATTAGCAACGATAGTAGTATAATGTTTGCTCATAGGAGAGCGAAGAAAACTACTGTATGTATAGATTTCATACAGTATCCGCTTTTCGTTGTAAGAAACGGTACTTATGAACAGATTTATACGGTATGAATTTGTAATTTTCTGAACGTTTCAGCAGAGTGAATATGAATATTAGAAATTGATTTCAATCCTTCAATGGTTAATGAACACATATGTCCCTTTCGAAATAGAATCCTATAGGTCCACAAATATCCCACCGCTATACTACGGTAAAAAAAGTGCTATTTTTAGGTTTCTTCTATTAACTCATTATTCAAGGAATTGCTGAGTAGCTAAGAGATGCTTTGCATCACTCTCACCGTAAGGCTCTTTCCAAAGGTTCGATAGGCATCTACCGTTTCTTAAAGGGAATTCAACAAAGCAAACCATTCCATTCATTCTCTCAAATTCTGCAATGATATTTTTTTTCGATAGTGACAATTTTCTTGTGCTAACACCTTCACCGATATATATTTTTTTCGAGTCGTTTTTCTGCTATTCTTTTCTCTCTAATTCCCGAGCTATAACGAAAATGACTGATCAAAGCATTTCAAGCATTTTCCACCTTTATCTTAATATCTTAGAGGTTTTCAAAAAGTTGAAATTACTATCTTTTAAGTTTACTATAGTCTCCAATTTCATTGCTCATTTTATTCTTAAATAGATCACTTTCCATCTAGCATAAATTATTATAATAATTCTTTTTCGATAATCTCTTCACTCTGAGGCAATATGATCAATTAGCGGTTGATTTCATTCTCTCATATTTTTTGTTATATTCTCGAGAGATGTTTCAATGCGGAAATATTTTAAATCATTTATTATTTGTTCAAAGTTTTATTAACATCTCGAGCAATACGATTTCTTCGTTCGTAACTCAACACTCTCATAGCTTTTTGTTTACATTTACGAATGCTACAAATGTGTTGAGGTAAACAAAGCTAAGCTAAATAGACTGCATATATATCGATTTCACTAAAGCTTTGATTCTCATTCAATTCGAATTTTTGATTAAGAAAAGAAATGCACTTATAAAAAGGCAAAAATATTACGAAGATTTTGAAAGCCAACAAAGATTTATATAAACTCGACGAGACATTGTTCGAATATATCCATATAAAACCACCTCAAATTGTTTTAACTTTTCCTGAATCGAAATGCTGTCATAAGTTCCAATTATCAAAACATCACATCGAAGACTTTTTTTTTTAAAATAAACCGTTTAGCTAATTTGTTGGTGTTCACTTCTTATAAATGTTATGAGTGCATCGCAATTTCCCCCTTTCAAAACGACATAATTGTTGACTTATAAATTTCCATACATTCTGAGTGTATTCATTTTGTTGTTTTCTTTGTTTTTGTTTTTTTCTATTTTTATTTTCCTCTTTGTTTTTTTTTTTGAATTTCGTTTTAAATTCTCTCATTTTTATTTCTTTGTTCTCTCGCAATATTCTTTCCCCACGCATATCATGTTCATTTCTCGAATCTTTGTGTACTTTTTCTTTTTTTATTTTCTTCAAATAAACTTTTTTTTTTCAAATTAAACATTTCAGTTTATTTCTTCTCATCGTTGACGTACACATCATTTTTCAGCACGCCTAAAAGATGTTCTAGTAGAAACAATTTTCTGCACAATTTCCACTTTTCTATTGTACGAGTCTAGAATCTACGTTGGGCCTCGATCGTTATTGCATTCATTCTTTTAGCTTTTAAGCTGCAGCTGAATCGTTTTGATCTAAACTCTATTGCTGCTATTATCTATAAAATTTTTATTCATCTAAACTATAGTTTTACGAATGTTTTGAACGTTCTTGCTGTTCATACTCACATATTTCTTTATATAATTCCCCACTTTAGGACATTGAGGACACTTTAAGACATTTATTTTCTTATTTTTATTTATTTATTTTTTAAATCACTGAAAGTTATTCAAACTTTTTCAGCGGAATGCTTATCATGTAGGAGAATAGTTCGATCTGCAGAATGAAATTCCAAATCAATGATTGCATTTATTTTAAACAATTGAAATGACAGATCTAAACAAAAAATATTGTTTTTGTTGCTGAATAAAATAATCGAAGATTGCATCAAAAGTGATTTGCGAATGAATTTGATCTCAATTGGGATGTCTTTGATATATCGGTCGTGCAAATCAACGTTAAATGCTAAATGCAGCGTATTCTACGATAATATATTGTTGCATTGATGTTTGGAGTAAAGGAGTTAGTTTTACTCTTTTGTTTTTCCAATATATTAGAGGATCATTCAATTCTATTAGAGCATCATTCAATATCACTATGTGGTTTAACTGTTATTCTTATCGTTGCCCACAATTTCAGCTATTCTTCGACGAGTAGAGATAGCAATTTCCATTATAGTTTTCTTTTTTTTCATCGCTAAATTCTAATTCATTAAGTGCATTATATATTCGCCGTTTATTCTAAAATTCAACTTAACGGAAATGAAAAGAAATTAAGAACTAACAAAGTAGTATAGATTAGGTGCTCAAAATTTGCTCAGCTTAACATCAATAATTGGAATTATCCGATTACCTCAACGACAACCAACATTGACATTCACAGACATAACCTATATAGTAAACTAATGCAAAATTAAATGCACTAAAGCATTCAAATAAATTTATTAAGTGGGATTTTATATGGTTAGTTGATTTTATAGGAAACTAAGCTGTCATATAGTGATGTATTTGCTTTTTTGGAGCGTTTATATGACCGGATGGTAAATAAAATGGACATTTTTGGCCATATCAGTGGCGCATTTCAATCGTTTTTGGTTGTCTCTTTTTATTGTGATGCTAACTTGACGATACAATGCGATGCCATTGCTTGTTGATTGTATAGAGTTGAATTGATTTGATACAATCGAGCAACAAGTTTTCTCTCGTCATTGCTGCATAGTGAACTTTGAGACAACGGAAATAAATGCCAGTGCTACATGCAGCCGTCTGTCAGCATTTGGTCACTAACGATGGCTCTCTATCGTTGAACAGCCCTCTTTCCTTCCATTCTTCCTACACACTCCCACCACGCCGGCCGAGCACTATGTCATAAAATATTATAATAGATAATAGGGCATATATTAATCTTTTTTTTGCGCCTTTATTCATGTGAATTTCTCCATCTAATTGTTTGCAAAGATCGCATCTATTGAGTGTTTTTTCAATGGTGAAGATCCGTGTTTTACCCAAAGTATTTACCCGAAGTATCGAAATTACCCAAAGCAGCCAAATTACCCACAAATTACCCAAAGCACTCGAATTACCCACAAATTACCCGAAGCACCCAAATTACCCACGAATTACCCAAATTGTGTACCCAAAATCGGATACTACAAATAATGCATCACTATTTTTAATGTGTTGCATGTTTTAACCGATTTTCATCACTTAAAATTTTGTTTATCAATCATCTATGTCTATAGGTTAGTGCGTTAGCTTATCTTCATATGAATGAATAAACAGATCTATTTATTTATTTATTTATTTATTTTATTTTTTTGAGTCGTTTTATTTGCGATTGAAAAATTTTCACTTCGTTATGTGAGCATTCTGTCATAAAGGGAACACAAAATTTGACATTTTTAAGCGTTACTTTTAAATCGCTCCAAAAAAAAAAATGGTTTTGTTTGTTTTCTCTTGCGAAGAACTTCTATGAAAATTTCTCTTTGATTCTCTTTCTCTTTCTTTCGCTCTTTCTTCTTCCCCCTCTTTTCCCTCTCTCTCTTCCTATCCTCCTTTCTCTCTCCTTTTATCTCAAAGCCATCCCTTAGTAATCTGAAAAATTCTTTGATATTTAGCTTTGAAAGTTATAATTTTTGTAAGGTTTATGTGCATTGCATTAAAAATTACCCATAAATTAATTCTAGGTTTTCCAAATAAGTAACCTTCTGAATAAAGTCAGTGAATAAATTCGATCAAAAATTGATTGAATTAAATGACCTGAATTATATTTTTATTGGTACTTACTGATTTTTAGGTTGAATATCGCCTTAATCGTCGGTCTTTTTCATCTGATAGGTGGATAATTTTTGTGTTGTACAATATGGGGAGCAATGTTGTTACACTTGTTGACATTTATATACCAAAGTGAGGAATATTAAACGATAGCATTTTACTTTTTGATGCCATTGCACTAAGTGAATATTACAAATGTTTTTTTTTCGCTCATTTTTCGCTCAATGTTTTTTTTTTTCGATTCGAGGAAAATTCGGAGTTTTTTCGCTCATTATTTTTTCTCTTTATTTTTTATCTCTATGAGGAGAAGAGATTGTTTACTTTGTTTTTATTCTTTCTCTAAAATCTATCTTTGCTATTTTAACAGAAACACATTCGAAAAAACTTTGAGCCAACAATTTGAAGTTGATTTACAAGTTCGTCTATCTTAATAAAGAGGATATAACAAAACTGATATATGAAATCCTATATGATCTCTAATTATTAAATCTAATCCTATACATCTAAATATATTAGCATATGCAAATTTGATGTTTCGCATGCTAAACGCATGCGTATCACAAAGTTCACCAACGTAGATCATACTATCGTTGCTCTAATATAATGTGCTATGATCGATTGTTTATAACTGTTTTATCGATTATCGAACACATCATCAACAACATCACATCTATAGGACGGTCGACTCCATCAATTGGCATCTGCTTCTACCCTTTTTTTGCTTTTACATTTTAAATTTCTTCTTTAATTTATCTCATCTTTATTTCTTCTATGATTTAAGCACCTCCATTTAGTGGTACTCTTCTTTCCAGGTGTTTTTACAACCGAATTATTTTAGGTCGATCTGTTTCTTTATTTGTTTATATATTTCTCGATCTATTCACTTTTTTAACCGTTTAATTATTCACTAATTAGTTAATTAATTTAGGTGTTTTTAATTATGGGTTGGATCTGGTTTCCATTCCGGTCGAGTGACTGACTGCTTTTTACTATCTTG
This sequence comes from Baylisascaris schroederi, assembly GCA_006503575.1. Classification (NCBI taxonomy): domain Eukaryota; kingdom Metazoa; phylum Nematoda; class Chromadorea; order Rhabditida; family Ascarididae; genus Baylisascaris; species Baylisascaris schroederi. The sequence continues at coordinate 192,433 of QEWY01003171.1, forward strand.
CACCAGTATCGCACCCGGGAATTGCTCTCCTGTTGAGCAGAAATCCAGTTTCACTTGCAGTTTCTGTTGCAACCGGAACCGGATTTAACTCATGTCTGCCGGAATGCAAATTTTCTCCTCTTTTGTCTATCGGAATCCTCTTTTTTCTCGTTTCTCATTTTCTCTCTCCTCTTCCTCTTCCTTATTTGTCCTTCCTCATCAACCTCTTCATTACCATCATCAAAACCATAGACTTGCATCTCATATTTTTTCCTCTCAACTATCTTTTCTCCTAAATAAAATTTGATGCATCAATAGCATATAATTTTATTTATTATCATGATGTATATATTCGATTTCATTAAAAAATAATCACCAAAATAATTATAAAATATAAATTTGAAATGAAAACAATATATGAGTGATTGAAGTGTTGTTGTTGCATTGCTATCGCAACATTCTCTCTTCATTCGATCATATCAAAAACCTGTCTGTCTTTCTTATCTCTTTTCATTTAGCGAAATCAAGCATCAATTTCCACAAAACTACAAACGTCTTCCATAATTTTCTAGTCGGCAGTGCTTTCAATATTTTTTACTTCTTCGTATGAGCACATGAATCTATGAGCATCAGCGTATCTGTGATTTTCTAGCAGGCGAGTGAGGTGGGATGGGGTAAAGGGAAGGGGTGAGAGGGGGCAAGCGGAGAGAACAGGGGGAATTCCCCACTTTAAGATAGACGAGCAGAGAGGGATAGTTTTAGATAGCGTTGGGAAAACTTCTCTGGTTTTAGAATTAAAGAAAAACAAATGAAATGATGCTTAATATTTTTTGCTTATTATTAGCTAATAGCATAGAAATATTGTATGCTTTCAACGATGCGTCTTTTTATCAACAGTATTATTGTAATAGGACATCAATTAGATGAATTTAGGGCCCGGGGGAAGGGGAGAGAGTGGGGAAGACGAGGCAAAATCAATGTTTTTTTACAGAAATAAAAAATAAATCGAAAATTCAGTATTGAAATTAATTTTATTTGTAGGCTTGTTGATAGCAATAAAGAGTCCATTGTATTGTGTAAATCCATCCACCAATCATGCTTTCATTTAATCGGTATTTGTATTGAGGAAACAGTATATTTAAAAAAAGAATCATTGGGTATTCTCATTGAATCGTTAGAAAAAAAAACCCGCGTAGCCATCTATGTAGATGCACTAAATAAAAGTACATACGAGTCTGGCAGTGTCTAAGGTGAAACAATATACATCAAAGAATGCCCTTAACGTGATGTTCACTAAAAAAAAAAACGTCTCAGAATCCTTTTCAACAAAACATCTTTAAAGGTTAATTTTTATTCGGCTTCAACGTATACTGCTTTTCAAGAGATTTGATGTCTAATCGAACGACCTTCCAAATAACAGTTGTTTAAAAAAACGCAATGCACTTTTGAATTGCGAATATTTCACAATTGCTCACTTCGAAAATTGCCCTCTTCGGTCAAGTGCATTGAATTGGTTAACGCTTTTTTTTTTCTTAAATTTTAAATTTCCCTAAATTTTCATGATTGGCATCGTCCAATCAATACTCATCGAAATTTTTCAAAAAATTGTTGTTTCGTTATTGCATAGACGGCTTTATATAATAGCATTGTGCATCAATGATAAATATGCCAAACGAATAAAACAAATTTTTCATCACATTGGTGATATTCGTTTTTAGAGTGAAACAGCATATGGATTGACGAAGGAAATTAAGAAAGAAAAAAAAAACATTTTTTTTTGTAGAATGATGACGTTTTGGTGTGAACGAATGGCAATTCACTAGTTGACCTCTAATATGTAGGCTCTTTCTTTCTCTCTATCTTTCCCTCTCTCTCTCCCTCTCCCTCTCTCTTTCTCTCTTTGGTTCCTTCCTTCCTGTTTAATCAGTTTTACTCTCATAGATTTGAGCGTTATTCAGTTTGCATGCTATGGGTAAAGCATCTTTGCATTCAATTCCCCTCTCTCGACACATTATCGATCAGCTTGTTCATGGCTCACTTCATTCATTGCATGTGTTCGCTAATTGCCTTCGAAATGCGAATATTCTTTAAATTTCCATTCATAATGAAACACTTCTTTTAGAATTATACGAGATTAGAGTGCGTGCATAGATGTGTTTATTTATGTACTTACATTAACTTAGATGTGATGCTCGAGTCACGGAGTTGATGATTGGCTCATGAAGTTGATGATCAGATCATGAAGTTGACAATCAGGTCATGAACTTGATGATCAGGTCACGAAGTTGATGACCGGGTCACGAAGATGAGGATCAGGTCATGAACTAATTGATGATCAAACCATGGAGTTGACTCATTCATAAGTGAATAAGGTTGTCATTAAAACTGCATTAATCACTTCTAAAATCTAAAAGAACAGAGGTTCATCTTAGAATGTCATTTGGTTAGAATGCATAACTCTCACTTATTTCAGCAAAATACAACAAATTGGTTGAGGGAAATGCCGAAAAAATTTTTGCCCTTTGCAATTTATTTTCTCTGCAAAAGATATAATATGTGTGTCTGTTTGTTTGTGCTGTAGTTTCATAGATGAAACGCTGCTGTTGCAATCAAATTTGATGGATTTATTCCTCATTTTGAGATGTTTTAAATTCAATTCCCTTCAAATTGATTGCATCCCATATGACCGATAAAATATATCGTGAACTTTTTATATGTATTTTTGCGCTTTAACGAATTGAATGCTAATCAAAAGCAGATTGTTTGCATTTTACAATACAAAAATTGCTTAGGAAGACCAATATCCAAAATACTATCCTACATGTTTTCGAAGATTTATAAGAACAAATTGCTGTGGATAGTTTAACTACTAAAAAGCCCTTGATGTGCAAGGTTCCATGGCGCGTTTTTCCATTTTTTTGTAGGGAAAAATCTTGTTTTATGCTTTTGATTTCAGTATTTTTTCGACTGAATAGATTTTTTTTTCCAAAATCACCAAGTACTTCTCGATGAAAGAAACATGCGAGAATTTATATAGATTTATCGAGACAATTTTCGAACATTTTACTGACAGTTTATAATTCGTTGCATAGAATTTGCGTAAAATGTTGCACTCTCTATCGCAAATCAATATCATTAGTGAATTTCGGTTCGTCCATTTGTTCATCAACTTTTTTTGCATATTTATTTATTATTCATAAAATTGTTCGCTTACTATACTCTTAAACGAAGAAATTTGCATATTTCAATAGCCATACAATCATAGTACATTCACCTTTATCCGACTTGTTCTCATAATTTACCTATTCACCTATTATTTACCTATCCACCTAAATACAAATTCACCTGTAATTTATATGAATTCATCTATTCACCTAACTTGATTGATCGATTTAAATAGTTTCCTACTAATTTTCGAGAGACTCATTGTTAATAGCGCTAAAATTTCAAATGGGCGTTGTTTTATTGGGAACGGGCGTTGTTTTATTCGGGACGGGCGTTGTTTTATTTTGAACATTTTCATAGGTGTGGCATTCGTTATGAAAGGTGTGTCTGGAAGAATGCGTCCGTCCCACATTGCGAGCATGATTGTATTTCTCGTTTTTTGTGGTTCCCTCTCAAGTGACCATTATCATCACGCACACTCCACTCCCCTCTCATTGAATCGACCATCTATTCACCTCTCTCGTCTCTCTTTGAGGGCATCGTTGTTTTCATACGATTGTTATACTTATTTCATTTCAGTATATTCCCATAAAGTTACTTTATTACTTTTAGGCAGATGTGAAGTAGTATTGTGAATTACTTGTACAGATTAACAATATTCAGGACATTAAGTATTGAGGATATTTTTGATCTTGAATAAACAGCGTGTCGTCTGTCTTTATAGTTAACGAGGTAAAAAGAGCCACCAGAAGAGATTGCTTTATTTCTTATTAGAAGATAAGTTGAGCTTCTTGAATCTCTTCGTTGAGGTAACTTGACGTTGATCCTAAAATATTATAAAAATGTCCCTTTTTCTGGTTGAGATGAATTTAACGCATCATTACTCGTCTTTATAAAGCAAGAAGTAGAGTCCTATATATGCATACGAAGGGAAACAATGAAATTTCACACCGAATACCTTCTGTCTATGATCGAAAGAATGACTGGAAAGTGAATTTAACACGGAAGTATGCATAGTTGCAAATTGCTTTGATCTCTAATGGTCATGTGTTCTTCCTCCTTGCTACTATCCATACTAAACTCTTATTTGAGAAGCAAAGAGGGGGAGGGGGAGGTGGAGGCCATTGAGAAAACAATAGTAATGTCATTAAGCGTATAAGGTTATGTAAGGAATAAATCTGTGGACGGTGGTTGAAGGGGAAGGTGAACGGGTAAAGGGATAGTATAGAAATGGCCTTCAATCATTCACACATATAACAGAGTCGCAAACTGATATCGATTTAGCACGTATCGAATAAACACTGATATATACCACTGCCGTCGTCTCGCATCTGCCATTTCCATTCGACAACGATATCGATTGATCGGCATTCGTTCTCTTTTATGCAGATCGCAGTAAACTCTAATATTTTGGCTTTCTAATTATCTCATCGAGTATTTATTGCTAATATATCAAATATATTGTGTTGAAAAACTTTTTATTCTTTTCCATAAATAAATATACAGAGTGAGTAAATAAATAAGTAATAAACAAACAAATGAGTAAATAAACAAATAAATAAGTAAATAAGCATTATTATTATTATCATTATCAGCTTTCGGCAGTCAATTATGACTACATCTATCATAGGAAGAAAGAATAGATATAAGCATTGACAATGCTCGTAATTAGATTTAATAATTTCCCGTATAACCTAATCATTTAGCAATAACTGAACCACGTACTCCATTCTTTAAAACTCTTTTATAGATATTAATTTAGTTATGTTTCGAAGAGAAAGGGTAGTGAAAACTTTTTAAATCAAATGGGAATCGAACCAGGTTCGTTGATTTGCTGAGCGAGGCATTTCCTCGCTAAGCTATCAGTTTCTTCATTTCATCACTTCAATTTTTTAATGTTACGATAAAGGTGATAAGATATAATTGTTGTTGATGGGAATGCTGAATGCGGAAATTCTTATTTACAGTGTTTGTTTTTTCTTTCTGAAATGAAATATTTAAATAAATTATTGAAGCAGATTTCAATTCAATTATATATTTTAATTTTTAATTTTTAATTTATTGATTTTAATATCAGTAAATAAGTGAAATTCATATTGCACTAATAAAACACTATGTGGTATATTCATCGATGTGTTTGTTTTGAGTAGGCGTTACATCAAATCCATTAAAATTACCATCACAATATATACCATTCCACAATATTTGCATTCGTTTTCGCTCAATTCCATTCAATAGAACTATTTGTTGATTCCTTTTGACGTTTTTTTTTTTCATTTTTTTTGTCACTCCAGTTTTTTTTTTTCATCTTTGTCATCTCAGTTTTATTACTCTATTTTTGTCACATTTTTGTCACATTTTTGTCACCTCATTTTTGCCATTTTGTCAGTCATTTTGTTTTTCGTCATTTCCTTTAACAGATCCTTTAAAGATGCTAACTTAGCTAAGTTCTGTTTAAGAAGGTTTGGATGTGATTTTGTAAATGCATAAAATATTGAGAATTCATTTAGAAATAATATATATAGACCTAAACGTAGAATCTCTAATTTAAAACAGCAGTGGAGAAAGTTAAGTTACAATTGAGTGGAGACAACTCGAATATTATGATTTTTTTTTCACTTCGAAAAATATAACGCTGCAAAATTTAGATGAGTAAACAATATGCAAATTTCATTGATCTAGATTTTTAAAAGAATTATAATTGTTTTTGTTGTTGTGATATTTGATCCCCAAGATGGAGCCATTTATTGGAGCGAAATGTTTCAATCAATATTTAAGATTTTTGAATAATTTCTTAAATTCTAGCAATGAGGACTGATAGCTTATCATTCTCTCGTTTGAAGTGCTTCCAAAACGGTAGTATCGCATTATCGTTGATGTTTTCAAGCTGAGCACGCCTATAGATTACTTAGCTAATTTGCATATAGTGGTTTATATGTAAATATATTATTCGTAGTGTATGATATGATGGGATGGTAGGTGTGTTGTACTGATTCGACAGGTATATTCGATGCGATGATCTGATGTACACAATCAATGACGCTTATTTGGTTATTGCTGACAGCCGTTCTATACGGGCACCACTTCATTGCTTATTTGGTTATTGCTGACAGCCGTTCTATACGGGCACCACTTCATTGCACTTCAAGTTGCCATCTTCTTACGTGTCGTGCAATTGGAAAAATCATATAACCAAACGGATATACAATCAGCGATGAACTCTCAATAGGGGCATTGCTCACCTCTCAAATTATTATTCCAATTTTTAATTTATATTCATGTGCGAGTTGAAGTACAGCATTGAGGAGGGTGGGTGGAGGGGGATGGGATGAAGAGAAATATGGGGAGTATCCCACGAAAATGTAATCAGCTGGCACTTGTTGTCCATTTCAGTTGAAACTGCAGATGCTTTTCATTCATTTTTTGGTTCGTTTTGCAGCGCCTCAAATAGTTGCACCAATGAGTTAACATGTGCATTTAATTAGCGTTTCTTTGAATATTTCGAAGGATCTTACTTGTTGCTTGCTAACGCCACTTATTATTTTAGCCACCTAAGTACACATATGCATATATATATATATATATATATATATATATATATATATATATATATATATATATATATATATATGTGTTTCTCTCTTATGTTATGAATGCTTCAACGTGCAAGGATATCTTCCATCTCTCTCTCTCCCTCTGAATTGAAAGCAAGCAGGAGAAGACAAGAAAACGATTCACCTCCAACAAGAATCTTCGCTCCATCCGGAATGTCCCTTACAGCATCGAGAGCCGATTCACAGATTTCCACGTGTAGCCGTGAAGAACACGAAAGACCGCGTGGCAATCCACCGACATAAAAACAAGAGTAATTGGTTATACGTGTGGTTATATCATTTAAGCCACAATGGCAAGGTTAATGAACTTCGTTTGCACTCTTGCATGCGTGCATAAGCTGGCTATTATACAATGCGTAAAACGATTGTGTGGTATATGAACAATAAAGTGAAAAAGGTTGCGAATAATGCTACTCTTTTGATATCTAGAAACAATAGATTAGAGATCAGCAGTAACAAGAGAATGCCGACTCGCTACCTCCTGCTAACCACCTAGTCATCTCTATCGAAAACTTTTCGGGATGAACTGCCGGGAAGAAAGCACTTTTCTAGAGATTTCCATCTAGAAACAAGGGATATAATGATAACTGAAGAAGAAATCAATTCTGAGTCAAACCGTTTCAAGAGACTAATTTTCTAACATTACTTAGCAATCTCGGCTAGGCAGCATAAGGGAGGGAGTAGCAAAAGATATGAGAACAGAACTTGCACAAAAAATGTACTTTTGAATGCATCCAGTTGAAGCGTGTCATGGCAAACTTGTCCTGGACCAAAAAACTGANGAAATTTCTTACAGAAAAATATTCTGATCGGATAATCACTTTATGCAATAGCATTTAGAAATAGGACTTCAATTAATTTATTGAGAAATATTTGCCGCAGTTCAGTTAGAACGATATATGCATAAATATTTATATGTAGAAGTAAAAAATTGGTAAGCAATAACAGAAGGAATCATCTAAAATGTATGGAAATAGTGACAGCCGACTGCCACACAAACGACTTACAGCAAACAATCGCAATGGATTGTTGTGTCGAAATGCAATTGCGCATTGCAACGATACGCTCAAACTGATGGCATTTTCTCAATTGCAAAGCTTCTCAACATTCACATTTCTTCTTTATTTGTCATTTATTCAATTTCACTATCGTTTACCACTTGTAAAATCTATATGATTTGATGCAATTAGCATCTAGAAGTGGCATTTTATTGATGCATTTATTTTTATTTTTATTTGTTATTATGTTATTTTTTCACTTCACTTTTTATGATATTTAGTGTCTGCGATTGTTGCGTTGTGAAAGGTTAACTTCCCATTTCAATTCGAAGGGATGAAGGGAGGGGAGGGAATGAAAGATGGAATTAAGCGTATATGATTTGAATTTTAAGATGAAATATTCGTCGATATGTTATTTCGCATAGATCCACATTAAGTTAACTATGAATAAATCTTGTCCGACATCAGCCTGTAACCGTAAAAAAATAAATTTGCATAATCGGTTTGAACTTCATCAATATGCATCATTTTTAACGACGTCTAAAAAGCTTTCAGTATGGATTGGTTGAGCTCTTATTGAAATATCCCATTCAAATGCTCGCATCGTAGTAATATACGCCAGCTGTATCCATAAGTGCCACTCTATAAACACACAGGGCTTTAGCGCTCGCAAACATCTAAAACGAAAAGCTGTGGGTGACCTAAATCAACGAATTTGACGCTGTATTGTCAACGAGACAACTCGTTCGTTGAGTGAATAAAAATATTGAATGCCTATATACCTGCATCTACCTGTATAGTATAGCAGCTTCTGTACCTGCATCTACCTGTATAGTATAGCAGCCTCTATACCTGCATCTATATGTATAGTATAGCAGCCTCTATACCTGCATTTACCTATATAGTATAGCAACCTCCATACCTGCATCTACCTGTATAGCATAGCAGCCTCTATACCTGCGTCTACCTGTATAGTATAGCAGTCTCTATACCTGCATCTACCTGTATAGTATAGCAGTCTCTATACCTGCATCTACCGGTATAGATATATAATATAAGATATATAACGTAGCAGTATGTTTTATTTTCTAGGCGGTAGTACAGGATATTACTGAATTTGGAAATATTTTCTGAGGATTTTATTCTTTCTGGAGGTTTTCTTTAGATAGTCTCCTCCTGCTCCCTCCCCCTCCTTTTTCCCCATTCCCCCCCTTCGCTCCATCCGCATATTTATTAATCTCAATGTTATGACCTTCCCCATAAAAAAAGAAAACTTTTTTTAGCTCATAGCATTTTGACCGTGAACTGTTTATTCGGTATTTGGTCGTATTTTGGTATTTTCGAGATGATCGTATTTTCAGACGATACATCATTCGTTTTTTTAATGATAGATGACTTTTTATAAATTTTAAGAAGAAAAGGACTTTTATTTTATTCAAGTGAAGTGACTTTTTTCCATTATATTCGATGCATTCAATATTTTTTGTTATAAATTTCTTTTCAATTATTCAATTTCTATAAGATATTATTTAACTCCTAAGTGGTAATTTATTGGTATTCATAGTGGATTATTATGGAAATTGTTTTTATGATGTTTTTATGATTCCTATAGGAGGATATTCAAATATTTGCATTGATTGTGGGTGATTCTTATTTTAGAGGAGTTACTATACGATATTACTCTATCAAGAAATAGCTTAAATTGGTTGCATTTCAAATAGTGGGCAAAAAAAAATCCTCAAATTTCGAGATTCCCCTCCGACTATTTAGCCCAGGTGTGATATTTCCATATTCCATTCAGATTCGCTTCCTTGGAAACTGGCCTTTGTTGCCTCTATTCGGGTTCGGCAACCACCCATCTTACGCTACCACAACCCACCATGTTTGTGTTATTAACTTTACAAATATTATCATCAATACTACTCTCTTATCTTCCTTACTTTTTTCTTCAACGAGATACCGTCAGTTCCTTCAAGAAAATACTGCTGTGGAGTTCGTTTTCGACTCCGGAGCCTACACGGTGTCCATGCAACGAATTACCCATTCGTTGACAACAAATCATTTAATGGCAGTGGCGGGAAATACTGGTGTGCAAATTGTATCTTTTTGGTTTGTTTTATGCGCTTTCCCTTGCTTCTAACGTTTTTAACAGTCGCTGTTTTGCGTCGATTAGTATGCGGTCGATGCGTCGTTAGATGCAATATTCTTGGGAATTTGTTGCCATATCGCTGCACCATAACCACCATTGACAAGAAGAACTGAAACGTCGTTGTTTTCCCCAAAAGATGGTGTATGTTATTAGAGATATACTACTCTGAAGATAGTTGGAGTTTCAGCTCGAGAGACAACCTGAGGTGCAGCTATCTTTTAATAGATTTCGGAGATTTTCTGCCTTTTTTGTTGGTATTCGTCAGCTATCAATACTTTAAGCTCTATCGCTTATTTTTGTTGTCTATTTACTTTGCGATTGTTCTTAAGCTCTTCTGCAAAAATGCTTCACGATGACATCATGTTCCTGCTGGGTAAGTGTTCACCACGTAGTTTTCGGCTTCCAAGTTAATGAAGCTGGGGAAACGAGAGTTTATTGCTAAAATTTGCACCATAGCATAATCCATTTATTATTCAAATAGGTTTTTAAATGTGGAGAAAAAATTTGCATAAACATTGCACTTGTCAGATTGCATTAAAACAAATCTTCAGTGGAGGATTTATGCAAATGAGTAGATCGATTAATAAATAAACTTATTACTTCCTATTTTTACTATTTGTTGATGACTTAAGAGAATAGTTGATGATATAAGTAGAGTACGAAAGTGTATATCGTAGCAGCCGTTATGACATATCTATGTGATGTACCACAAAAGTTTAATAAATACACTTTTGCAGTTTAGCACTAAGTAGTAAAATCGAAATTACTTTTTTTTTTGCTTTTGTAGACTAATGTCTACAAAGCGTGATGTTATGTCCGCTTATGTTGTTGGTTTTTATGTCTGTTATGTCTCTCTCTTTGTTGGATATTTTTCTTTTCTTCGAGAATTGAAGCTAATGATTCGATAGATACTACTATGAAGTAGATCTTATGCAACTATGAAATTAATTCACTTACTTCAAAAGAAATTATAGACTTTAAAATATGCTAAATAAAATTTATATATATTTTATGCATAGCTAATCGGTAATTTTTTCTCGCTCGAATCGGCGATAAACGAATTATTCGTTGATGAGTTGTGCAAATCATCTAATCAGTTAGCGTTTGCCTATGATTTTTGCTATTGCTATGCATATTATTGCTTATGTTTTATTATTTTTTTAGCAAATTAATAATGCCAATTGTTGTGGTAAGATTAGATGCAAAAAAGCGCATTTCGTGCCGCATCAAATGGCGCATTTTTTTATTTTCTATAAAATTTGCATAGTGCGTTTCATATATTTTGTATAAGCATATGGCAATATAATACTTCATGTTGAAATGTTTTAAGGCTAAAGTGAATAAATTTAAGGGTGGTCGCGGGCGCCATATACGTGAGGCTCGATAGCTGCACGTTAGAAGCCCTTCAACGGTCGAACGAGTAAAGTGTTGTGAAGTGTTCACCGGTCAAGACGTACTATCATAGGGTCATGAAGGTACCCAGAAGGCGTTCACTCCTTCTCAAACTCGTCGTTGTTGTGCCAGCCGTTTGGTTATGCGTTGTGATCTTTTTTACATCAACGGGCGGTGATAAGAGAGTAAGTTATATTATTTTATGCAATAAAATATGCAAAATTTTAATGCGAATTACGATTGCTAATATTTTCTCATCTCATATGGATAAGACTAACAAAGATTAGTATATCGAATGAAACTCGTAGGTGTTACTAAATTGATTAATTTAATTGTGCATATTTTATTCAAGACTATATTGTGTATTTTATCTGATTTTATCTGAATGATTTGATTTACTTCATTCAGTTTTTCATTTGAAAGGTTTACAGGTTGATGCGGATAAAGCAGAAGAAATAATACGGAAAAAGCATCCAAAGGATATTGCAGCTCCTGTTATTAATCAGATTCAAGGATTTGGCCCACCTATGAAGATCGTAGAAGACGAAGGAGGCATAATGGAGGAGAAACACGAAGATATTGGAAAGGCCGACCAGGAGGTTAGTATAGGCGTATGTTTCATTATTTCCAGTTATTCGTCTCTCGTGTTTCCCATCACTCGTTTTAATGCTCAGAATTTATGGGAAGGTGGTCGGGGGAGGGAAGAGGAAAGGGAAGCAAATCTGAAATTTCTATTGGATTATAGAGTCATTCGTCTATTGAATAAGCAAATCTGAAATTGGATTTCAAAGTGGTACGGCTGTTCAGCCGATCATATATTTTGTAGAAAGGATTCTTGATGTCTTTCCAAATTCGATGGGTCTATTGTTGTCGATACTGCGATTCGAAATGAGTTATGAGTTCGTCTTGACGATCATAACCAACATAGAGGGAGAAGGGTAGGGCGAGGCTGAGAGAAGTGCGAATAGAAAAGGATAGAAAAAGGAAGGGAATTGTTTTAAATCAGCAACAATGAAAATTTTCTGCTGAGCATTTAAAAATATTGAGCATTTTCATCGAATTTTGCTTTCTTTTTTATTGAGATTTTCTCACAATGACCAATTATTTTCAACGATCTCATGATTCGTCGTTTTATTATTCGTTTTCATTTTGTTTGTTCTTTGATAATCGATTCTGTGCGTCATTTCTTTCAACGTTTATGTTATATCATTAACAAAAAGTGCTTCGCGAAATCGAGAATCATAACTGAAGAATAGGGAGGGAGAGGGGATGGAGGGAAATTAGCTTCTCCCCATCCCCCCCTAAAGCCATAGGTTAACTATAGGACTTCGTCCAGCTGCTATATGTAAGATTGTCTATCGTTAAGATTTTTGCTCAATCATGAGCCCATTTGACTAGATTTATATGGAGGAGTTCATAAATTCAGCCGTTCAGTTTGTACGATTTCTTAAGGGGTCATTGGTTGAGTTTTTGCTGTCCCACTTCGACGTATTTGCCCATTCTAATAACAGTAATAAAAACCACATGTGACGTAAATATGCAAAATTAATTGTGCGGATATTTGCATATAAATATTATATCGATTTGATGAAAATTAATATTATCAGCATTTTAGTAAAGAATTTTTATCATTTTTACTTATTATCATTATTCGTTATCATTTTAATTAATATTTGATTTATTAAGAAATAATTTTATTTAGGAGGGATTATTAAGAAAACCGAAAGTTTTCAATTTTAATGCCGATTCGCCTATCTATAAGAAAGGTGATAAAAGTCAACCAGGTGAAGGAGGAAAACCTGTAAAGATCAATGAAAAGGTTCAGTAATTTTTCTTTTTTTTATTATTCATTAATATTTGCATATGTGACCCCCGTTACTGCGTTTTATTATTTAATAATTTTACACGGTAATGTATTCGTATAATATGGGTTTATACGCTTTTTTCTTTATATAATGTCGCCTCTTTGTGCTATTTTTATGAAAAGTGAAATATTGGAGTGTTTTTTCTCCTTTTTTTTTCTTTTTCAAACTTGGAATATCGAGTTCTTTTTTTCTGTTAAATGGTTTTTTTACATTCGCTATGTACAACTACTGTTGGGTTATTGAATTGATTGATAGCATGCTTTTCAAGCATCTAATTTCATATTAGAAGCGTTTATTGTATCGTATATATTGGCTTTTTGAAGCGACGAATCAAATGAATAGCGTTTTGTTTCGATAAAATGAGTGAGAAAAAAATATTGTAAACTTTGATTTTTCTATTTTGGAAGAGGTAAATTTTTCAATGTGCATATAACTACGTTTGTCTGATAAGTAAGTAATTGGATTTTACCGACCATATTGTTATTAGAGATTTAGAAAGTGGGAGAGAGGGGGGGGGGAAATTGTATTTATGAGGGAATTTATAAGAACTTTGGGCGTAACATGACTATCGATTGATTTTCATTCAAAGTAATGTGGTAATATTCCTGCCAACTACCTATTGATTAACGTTTATAATCTCTTTGAAGTTATGTTGAATTTTCAGCAATTATCAGCACAAGAACGTGAGAAATATACTGCTGGATTCCGTAATAATGCATTCAATCAATATGCATCCGATATGATATCGATCCATCGTTCATTACCGAGTACTATCGATGAGGAGTATGTTTTTTTATTGTATTTATTTCGATTAGATTGCATTTGTAAGTTTAATTATCTAAAACGTTATAGCTAAGCTTTTGTTTAATTTATTCGTAGATAATTAAGTAATATATTGCCTTGGGAAGGGATGGGAATTGTTGTTGAGATATAAAGAATTACGAAAATTTGTTATGGTATTGGAGTGGATGTGTGCAGTATTGGTTGATATTTCTTAAAGCAAAACGTTGAATGAAATTTAGATGCAAAACGGAGAAATACTTGGATGATTTACCGAGTACCTCAGTGATCATCTGCTTCCATAACGAAGCATGGTCAGTGCTACTTCGAACGGTACATAGCGTCATCGAGAGGACACCTGAACATTTACTCACTGAGGTGATCCTCGTTGATGACTTCTCCGATATGGATCACTTGAAGGTATGGAAGCTTCATCTGGATTTAATGAAGATTAAAAACAAAAAAAAGGAGTCGGAGGATGTGATGGTTGTTTTTTGGATGATGAGCTAAGCAGCGACCATTAAGGGGGTGGGGGATTACTGTTTATATAGAGAGGATAGTTGATAACATATTAATCCACCTTTTTTAGTTCGAGTATATCTGCTTCATTGTCATTATACTCTAAAAAAGTGAATTTAAAGCCCTTTAGCTATTCATTGCATTCGTTGATCTAATCGTCTATTTATGCATACAACATTGATTGATTAGTCGAGTGCTATTATTTTTCATTGAATGATATCTGCTGTAATAGTACAATGTGAATTATTTGTTGATGTAAGTATTAATAGATGGCCTGTTATATTTATAACATATGATGTGTTATATTTATAATACATTAATTTTTATGTTTTCATAACTAACATAGAGTGGGTTAATATGACTTCGTATGGTGAGAAGTTGTAATGCACATTAGCTGTAATCTTGTACTATAATATTGGGATTGATTGGGCACTATTTCACTTGTTTCCTTCTTACACGCCACTTCCCCCCACCCCTCCTCCCTTCTTCTGTTCTCTTAACCACTAACCTCAACTCAATATCACCTGTTTTCCCAACTCGTTTGACCCTCCTAAGTGTTGTAATATCATTGTATAATGCCTTTTCTGTAGAGTTGCTTCAGTGATTCACTCCCATATTTCGAACGGCAGTAGTATGCTGCGAACATTAGGAAAGAAGTGGAAGGGGGTGGGGAATGAAGGAGTACTATCGCTCATAGATGAGTATTGGAGTGGAATGTCGTCAACTAAGTTCAAAAAATGAGAATAATGAAGAATAAATGAAGCTGAAAATATTTATAGCAATTATTTAATAGTTTTTAAAATGTCATCGTTTTGCTTTGATGTGAAGTTTCGACCAGAATTGTTGGCTCCGCTCAATCGAACCAACTCGCCCAGCACCCTCATTGGGTGAAGGGCGGCAGAATAAGTCTCGACAGTCATAGAAGGAACGACGGTGAATCATCTCGTCAGCATCCGACGGGCAGGAGACGAGTCTAAGCCCCAACCTTTACGCGACCGACCTGCAACAAGGAGAGGCCCACCTAAAGACCACAGGAGCCTAGTGAACCAGAGAGACATTGGGTCAGAGCAGGTGGAAGCGATAAGAAGAAGCATTTATTCGCAATGAATGCTCTGTTCACTGAAATAAATAAATAATTAAAGTGTTTTTTTCCAAAGTCACTAATTTAGTGAATAATTATAGAAGCCGTTGGAAGAGTATATGAGTGCATTGAAGAAGGTACGTATAATACGAATGGATAAACGTGAAGGATTAATACGGGCTCGTCTCAAAGGTGCTGCAGTTTCAAAAGGCGCCGTTGTAACATTTCTTGATTCGCATTGTGAATGTATGGAAGGTTTGTATTAACATTTTTCTATTTGAAATTCATTTCTTGTCGTTATTTTTAACGAACAGTTTTGTTGTATTTTTTCTTATTCTTTTTTATGTTTATGTTTTTTTTTGAAAAGAACGGAAAAGCAAATCAGTGTTGATTTATTTGCTTTATCCAACTGAAGATTGTTGAAAAACCAAAATTAAAAAGAAACATTTTTTTTCAGTTTATGGGAATAATTTAGAGGTAACTGAACACATACAGAGAGTTTTTTTTATTAATAATATTTGCATATAAACGGGAGTGAAAATAAACCAAAAATATTTTTGATTATTTTCATTTGTGGTGTTTATAAATTTCGTTATTATCGATTGAATCGTAAAAATTTATCGAATTTACCTTCTATTTTTTTTTCTGCAGAAATAGATTTATTAAATTGTTTTTAGATTAAATAGTATAACAGTTTTTATCTTTGTTTGTGACCATGTAATGCGTCGAGTAGAGATGGAATAATAATTTATGCTGATATTTCGGCTCTTTCAGCCATAATCATAGCACATCAATCTCAAATTTTGTTAACTAAACGCTCTGCAAACATCCGTATAGAGTGATTTTATAGATTGGAAATCCGTAAGTTCTTTTGCTGTAGATAAAAGTTTTTAGTGATGATTGTCGAAGAAGTAATTTAGAGAGAGATAATTTTTTTTTTTCGTTTATGAAAATGATTTAGAGATAATTGAGCGCAGTTGGATTACAATTTTTCACTATTTCCCACTATCTTTTGCTTATCTTCTTTTTTTCTCTATGACCGAATTTTATAGGTTGGATCGAGCCATTATTGGATCGAATTAAGCGTAATTCATCGACGGTGGTTTGTCCGGTGATTGATGTGATCGACGACGAAACATTCGAATATCACTATTCAAAGGCGTATTTCACAAACGTTGGCGGATTTGATTGGTCGTTGCAGTTCAATTGGCATGCCATTCCTGAACGCGATCGCAAAAATAGAAAAAGGCATATCGATCCTGTGAGGTAACTGACAGTATTATAGCATCGTTGTGCTCATTTTTTGTAGTGACACGTTCATATGTGATCGAAAATACTCCTAATTTCTTTGGAAAATTAGGTCAAAAATCTGGAGTCAATAAACAGAATATCAACTCCTTGATTTACTGCGATATTCGATGGTCACCTTTCATGGCATTGAAAATCTTTTTCAGATTTTAAGAAGGTGATTTTGTTGTATCATTGAATGCCGTTGTTTATCGACGTTTCCACTTAGAGGTAGTGCGTAAGTAGATATTAGTGCTAAAGCGCTTGATCAATGGGATCTCGATTTTTCGCTCTCTAGATGAGAGTATTAATTCAGCTTGCTGCTATTCACCCTTAAACTCTTTCCTTCGATTCCTTTCTTGCCTCCAGGCATAGAATGGCGGTGTCTTGGAATGACGTTATGACACTGGCGTAAACTGCGCATAAAATACACCTAAGGTGAAAAGCCATAATTTCATGCATGTTTGCTTTGTTTTACTAATGTGGTTTCTCTCAATTTATTAGATAAACACCGCATTCGTTGATATTTGTGGTAATTTGGCGATGCTTAAAAGAAGTGAATTTAAAAAAGAAGTGCTAACAAGTTTAGCATTCGTTAGGGGATGAGCTTGTTGGTGATGCTGTGTATCGGTGTGCTGACAAGACTATTTGAGGTCACCGACAATGGCAGGTGGTTTATTCTCGATCGACAGAGCCTATTTCGAAAAATTGGGCACATATGACCCTGGTTTCGATATTTGGGGTGGTGAAAACCTCGAACTATCATTCAAGGTCGGTTTTATTTAGCGCTTCTTTGTTCTTTGAAATAAAACGGCTGTCTTAGAGGCAGTTAAGTTTGTTGATCTCTTTTTTATATTTTTGAGCACTGTTTGAAGTGATAAAGCTCTAGGCAATAACCAAACAAATTATGTGACGTTTTTATGGGTATTTGTTTGCGCGTTGCGTGAGACAGTGAATTGTTTTTGCCAAATCGCATCACATCACGTATCGGGGATACATTCGCAACGGGAATCTAATCAGTCACAGACGACTCATCCGCGAAGATACTATCACTACGCTCATACAAAAATAGTAAAAAAAAATTTGGCATATCCACTTGATCGTATTTCTGCACTAGTTTTAATTTGCTCGGGTATAAGGCCTCCCCTAAGTTTGAGCTGTAAACGTCATTAAAGAAGCGACAGACAAATGAGTGCTTCTATGAATATATTTTTTCTTGATTATGTTCCCTTGAAATACGGTTACTTTTGGAGGTTGCAAAAATAGAAGCCCAGAGCTTATAAACGAGAGAATATGATATATGCGTGAAGAAATTTGCTGTATTTTGTACACACTTTGAATCAGCATAATTTGATTTAGAATATTTATAAGAATGCAGAAAATTTTTGCTCATTTTTTGTTGCAATTTAGCAATTCTATCGCAGCGATTTGTGTTATTGATTTTCCATATGTAGATATTATCTTCTTTCTTTCGTTTCTCTACGCAAGCTATCTTTTGTTTTCATTCTCGCAATATGTACACAATATGATTTGTTTTCTTAAAGACTATTGATGTGATAGGAATGGAAAATAAATCTACAACGCATCGTATCGGCATTGGAAGGTTATCTACTAAAGATGCTCTACAGATATTTAAATGAATTAAAAATAAAAACAATAAATTGCAGATTTGGATGTGTGGTGGTACGTTAGAAATAGTGCCGTGTAGTCATGTGGGACATGTATTCCGCAAGCGATCACCCTATAAATGGCGAACAGGAGTTAATGTACTCAAAAAGAATTCTGTGAGACTCGCTGAGGTGAGTGATCTTTATTTGATTTCGATCTTTAAATGGGGTTTTTTTTATTTATTCGTGGAAATATTTTTATTTAGGCAGAAATCAATATGAGACAATCGCTTGAAGGAGTTTTAAAACCGCCTAACAAGATTGAGTTAAAATTAGTAGGGATGCTCTTCTATTGCTTCACGAATTCTGTGAAAAGAGGGGGGGGGGGAATGAGAGACTGGAAGGTGGGGAGAGGAATTTGCCAATCAGTCATGCGTTGTTAAGTTCCTCCTGTCTGTAGGTATTCCAGTCAAGAATGAAGGTTTTCTTTGTCTTCCTACTTTATTTTTTTGTTGCACTCTCTTATCTCATTGCAAAAAATTGCAATTTTAGCAGCTGAATATGAACATTTGAACTGTATTGCCCGATAAGGTCTAATGAGAATTCAAACTTCTAATTGAGTAAAATTTTTTTGTTTATATGTCGGGAACTATGGAGTTTTGATTTTTCCACTCACTTTTTCTTATTCGTTGCAGTTTATTGTGTACCATTTTGTATTTTCTAATGCATCATTTTTAATTCAATCAAATTTTCAATTACGATAGTTTTTGCGATACCATTTTGTTATTGCAATATTGAAATGTTATTACAATGCAATTGCAATGCAAATAAACAAAGGGTGAATTCTAAGTGAATTTTCCACCGAAAAATCCACTTAGAATTCACGCTTTGTAGAATATGCGTCTTTTATATTCGCTTTCAAACCTTAATTAAGAAAACAATGAAAAGACGTATAAAACATTATGAACGACTTGTGATGCAATGGGCCCTCATGAATGCTTATTGAGTGTCAAATAACGAGGGGATGGAGTTTCTGAATAGTATTGCATATCATACAGGTTTAGTCATTAAATTTGTGTTCAGTCGTCGATTACAGTATATAATTAATCGTTTCGAGGTTTGCATTACTCTTAAAAGATGTAAAGAATTGTAAATGAAGGATTTCAGTAGATACAACAATATTGCCTACGAATTATGTGTTTATTTGGTTCATCTTTTAGGTTTGGCTCGATGAATATAAAGTGTATTACTACGAAAGGATAAATAATCAAACGGTTAGATTTTTCAACTTTTTCATTATTTATAGCTCTATTATTATTTTTTGGAGCTCTTTCTGATGATATACTAGTGAAAATGAACGCTGCTAATGTCGAGAGAAGTAAGATGGCATATTTATGAGATAGAAAAAAATGATATATTTAAGTGATTGTAAAATTATGCACAGATTAATAATTGTACCGCAATTTTGTGCAACCTTTTTTTATTTCTTCTTCCGGTTGAATTATTGAATTTTTTTACTAAATAAAATTATGGCGTAATGTTGTCTCAGAATTTTCGTTCTAGAATTTTTTTATTTGTTTCATTGTTCTAATTTTCGAGTTGAGAATTCCATATTACAATTACAGTGGCATTCTACCATCGAAATTTTTGTAGTTTTTTATATTGCGATTCTCGTAAAAAATCAAAACTCATTATTACATCTTGTATCCATTTGTAAATTGCAGATCATTTTATCTATGCTAGAAGGTTTCTCTGAAAAACAAAGTAGTACGGGATTCTGAATCCTCATATGATGCATGATGCCATTTCGTATATTGTTCCCGATAATCGCAAAGCATCTTTCATCAATTATAGAAAGGAACGATTTCCTCGAACAACGCAAAGTCAGTTAGGATCATCGAAAAAATCGGTGTATATATTTGTATAATGTCTTCTAGCAATACCTATAAGCGAAAATGTGCAATTTTTTTTTTTTTGTTTATTTCAGTGAATCTTTTAACTTTCTCCTATCTGTGTAATATTTGTGTGAATAAAATTACTTATATATTATAGGGTGATTATGGTGACGTATCGGATCGCAAAGCATTACGAGAGCGTTTGAAATGTAAATCCTTTAAATGGTACCTCGACAATATATACCCGGAACTTTTTGTTCCAGGAGATTCGGTCGCCAAAGGAGAAGTAAGTTGTTTTTATTAGCAATCGAATAATAGATGTAGATAGCATTTTGCGATAATTAGCAAAGGCCCATCTTTCGAGGATTTTTTTTTTTTTTGCGAGATTTAGAAAACATAAAAGACTGACCTTGAGAAATAACAGAAGAGATTTTCTATTGACGGATAGGAATAATTATATAAATTATTTAAGTCGTAATGCTTGAACTTTTTAATTTATAAAATGCCAATGTAAAATGTGAAGCAAATTGCTAAGCTTGAAGTCTTATCGTTTGAAGTTATTTTCAGATGTAATAAAATGCGCAAAATTCGTTTTTTGGGGTTTCTATTTTTGTTTTTTCAATGATTTTCATAATTTTTACATTGAAAATGTCTGTCTGTGTTGTGTTTGAGGGGATGCATTATTATATGTTTAGTGTTGTAATATGTCTGTCGTTTGTTGGAAGATAGAAAAGAGGATGGTGTGGAGAGTGGGTTTTATCGTTTCGCATGTGTATGCGTTGAATTCTAACAGTGTTGTTTATCATGCATCCAGTTTTTGTTGTTCAAAGTGTGTCGCAGTCTATTCGATGTGTCGCATTTTGCACTTCTACTAATTTCGAAGAAAAAATTCCTTTGATTTTTAGGACAACAATTGTTTAGAAAAAATTTCAAAACAAAAAAAAATACGAAAAAAATTTCCGAAGGAAAATTTTTCAAAATGAGAAAACAAAAAGTTCGCACTTTACCATTGGCACAAGGCTCTCATCGCTTTTCTTTTTCTTTGATTTTAACTTCTGTTCTATTTAATTTCTTGTTTTTTTTTGATGCATTAACCTTGCCCAAACATATTTACTCATCCCTGATTCTAGTCAATTTATTGGTGGAAATTCGTCTGATCTTCGATATGAAAGAAATCATAATGGGAAAGGCAATCACATAAATGTTCGAAAGTTTTTTTTAAATTGAAATTTCAAGTGTAATGCATATTGAATGCCTTCAGAGAGTTGTAGTTGAAAGCTGTGAGGATCTCATGCAGAATTTTAAGCACTGCTGAACCACTAAGGAAATATATTAGATAAGACGATAGAAGATATAAATTTAGGGGAGGGGGAGAGAGGGAATTAGGTGCAGATCCTTTGAGATGTTTAGTCCTGCTTCGATATTGCCATCTCTGACGTTTTTATTTCCAACCAATGGAAACCTTTTTTTTGCATATATTTAGCTGTTAAGGACTTCCTTTTGAATAGTTCATAATTGGGCAATATTCCCATTGTGAACAATGATTTGCTTTTTTTTAATTGTTGATTGTATCATTAAAAATTTCTTTTTTTAGCACTTGGATGGTGTTTTCTTGCAGCATAATTTTAACAATCATTAGCTTACTTTCTTCATTCTTTTCTCTTAAGCCACTGTTCATCTGTTTTTCATTTTTCTTTTTCTTTTTTTTTTAAATTCTTTACAGCACATTTCACACATTTTATCGTTCATTATATTTATAAGCTGCGTCACTTTATTAATGATTTATTTCTATTTGCTTTAAAGTTAATTGAATTTAATTGGTCTTTTATTCCTTAATCTCTTTTCTTTTTCTCTGTCTGTTGAATTAACTGCACAAGTGTATTGCCTTTTTTCCTTTATATTTTTCTATAAATTCTCTTATTTTCAATAGATTTTTGATAATTTTCCATAACGATATCTCAATTAGGATGAATTAACAACATGGAAATGTTCTCACTAGGATTTTTTTTGTTCATTTTCGACTTTTTCATCATTTGTTAGGCTAAAAATTTTTAAGTAGGTTGAGGAAATTTCATCTTACCAAAAATTAGCCGACAGCGATGTATTTTTAGTTTTCTTCACATTCCCCTTCCGATCATACCCCTACGCAATCCTCAAAAAAGTTATGTGTCATCCTTGTTGTCGTAAAAATTTGATTGCCTCGATGCTTGCTCATCGCTCGCTCATCCTCTCGTTTTGTATATATCAATGAAGGAGTGCATTTATCTAGATGGTTTATTTGTGTTTTTGAGTGGGATACTTATTTATAAACAAGAATTTTTATTTCTGGATTGTTTTTTGTTTCAGAAATATTCTCATCGATTGAATGTTCGCTTTGCAAATATATCAAAGATGCACTGATATCGATATTAAATTTAATTTATGATATTTTTTAATTGTAGACGAAAATAATTTTTTTTCTTTTCAATTTGACCGTTATCCTTTAATTGTTTACTGTTGGAGCTGGTCGATAAAATTGAACTCGTTCGTTATATAAGAAATTTTTAATTTTTCAAGAATTTTTTTGAGAAATTTTTCCTACACATTTTGAATTCCCGTATATTTTAAAATTTGGTTTTATTTTTTTTTTAAATTAGCACTTTTTTGTTGAATTCTTTCCTTCGAGGAATATTTTTTTGTTACGATCATACTTATTCGTTGTTTATTTAGGTGATTTTTTCTTCTTTCTCTTTCTTTTTTTCTTCTATCTCTTTCATTTCTCTTGCATCCTATTTTCGTTCCTCAATTCATAAGTGACATGAATATAGTTTGAAGCGCAATCGAGATTGAGTTTAGTGGTTAGAGTGGTGGTTAGTAGGCAATCATTTCGATTGTAGGTGAGCTGTATGGCTGGCGAGACGCGATACTGTTTGGATTCACCGGTTGGTCAGGTCGTGATCGAGAAACCAATAAAGCTCTTTCGCTGTCACGGAAACAGTCACAATCAGGCGAGTATGATTGCCTCACATAGGCGCAATCATAAATATTTCAGTAATCATATTACTGCTAGGAAAAGCTTTTTGGCTTGATCTTCGGCTATACTGCAAACATGTTCGAAACTTTTTTAATTTCAAATTATTAAAAAATTGCAATTTCCCTTTAAAATATGATTTGAATCGATATATTTCTATAGACGAGTATATATGATCGATATTTGCAGTATATCTAGAGATCAATTCAAAGAGTATTTATTGGAAATAGGGTGGGTGCTGTTAGCATTAGAGCACTTGAGGTGTTTCAGGTGCGTAATTATGGCTACAAAGAGGGCGGTGGTGCTCCACAATGCTTGGACAGTATGGTCGGTGAGGACGTACTGAAAGATGTGACACCTTACCCGTGTCATGGTCAAGGCGGAAATCAGGTTCAATGTTTTGGGTGGTTTAGGGCGGTCGATTTAGTTTTATGATCGGCATCTTATTCCTATCACTACTTGTTCAGCATTTCATCATTTACAACAAAAAGCCCACTGGAAATTGCGAAGAAAATTTAGATCGCATATAATATTGTCTTCTTATCGCTGTGATATGAGCAAAACAACAACACCCACATGTATGATTAACGTCACATAAACTTTATTATGTTATAAAAAGAAAAACGAATAGTTGCAAGTAATACAGATTCTATCTCACTATCACCATAGCGTTGGTTAAATTGAAGAGTGCAAACCAAAAGGGAATGATACATGTGTCACTGTATTTCATTTTATTTATATTTTCCGCGATATAATCGGAAAGGATTTATATGCTTATCTCACTAAGATTGTGAATTGTTATAGGTAGATTTAAAATTCATTTAAAAAAACAGTCATTTGTTTTTAATTATAAAATTTTTTTATTGAATTGCTAAATCTGTTTCGTTCAATTACTGAATTTTTATTAAAGGATTTTAATAAATATATGCGGAATTTTCCATTCGTTTCGCGTAGTTTAGTTCTTTTTTTTTACACGGCCAATACTGACATATGCAACTGAGTGCAGAACTGAATTTTTGCGTTGTTTATTCAATATTAGGTAATATAATACAGCACAATATTTCTGAGAAATCAGTGACATGAATTTCGAAAAGTCGTTAGATTCTTCTCTCTCAATGGATTTGTATATTGGTAGGAAAATGTCTTCAGTAGAGTGTTAAATCCATCGAACGTTGATGCTCTACTTGTTCAGCACTACACTTTCGTTGAACGTTGCGCTTCGTCGTTGATGAAACTTGATTGTGACAGCGTGATTTCTGAGTCGATTGAAGCAACACGGTCTTCTGAAGCCACTGAATGGCGAGATTCTACTACCCTTAACTCATTCGTATTGCTTCTCTTCTGATAGTATGGAAACGATTTCATTTGAGTGGCTACAACTAACAACTCGAGTTTTCACTGCGGCTCTAATTTTAATGGCTGCCATTAACAGTTCGAACTCACACTACGCGTAACATTCTTCTACAACCTCTTACTCTTTTGCTTTTGTTTCGTTGCTAATGAATTGTCTGTGTTGCATGCAATTCGTCGTCGACAATGTTTCGAATAGGTTTCAGACGTTCAAGGGATGGACATCGTATCGGTACGCATTATGTTGCTATAGAAAAAGGGGGAATTTCTTGCGCTCTTGAAGACGATACGTAGATATCACGTATGAATGTGTTTGTTAATTTTTACAAGTTTCCAGAATATTTCAACGCATGAAAGAATCGTTTTTTTTCCATAGTATTGAAATTTTGCAGGGAAAAAATTTGATATTTCTGCGATTTCGAAAACGATTCGCCTAAGAATGCGAAAAGTTTTATGAATGATTTAATGCTGATGGATTTCCCTCATTTCGGTTTCCTTTATAAATGGAATATTCGCTTGGAATATGTAAATTAACTCTCGATGAATTAGCATATCATTATTAATGCGCAGGTTCGAAATCTTGGTGGAGGCGCGAGGAATTGCTTAGATTGGGCATCACATGGTAAGAAGAAGACTTCTACTCTTGGTCTCTACTGGTGTCATAAGCAAGGTGGAAATCAGGTATTCAGTGCTTCAACGTTTTCCTCTATGATGTATATATAGGCAGCAAGGGCGATTAATTTATTTCAATTTTGCTAGGTTAGTATTGTGTTAGTGGGAACAACTCTCCAGTAATGTCGCAGATTTTGCAAGAAGTTATGTGAGGGGATCTTCATCGAGAATAGAATAGAAGACGACAAAAATGTTTGCCACAACTATGGCCGAGGAGAGACGATGGTAAAAACCGTATGAGTCGCCGATCCGATATTGCAAGCCGGAGATGAGTCGCCGATCCGATGATGATAGTGCTGTGAGCTCAGTCGATGTAGTTTCCACATGAAAAAACGATCATTCCATACCGAATAATAAAAGGAATGAAATCACGCCAGATCGAAATCTCTTAAATTACTGATGCTGTCTACGACACGAAACGAATCTTTGAATATCGATGTTTATCAGCGACCTATAAGTAAGATTTAAGTGGAGTGACGGAGATAGATCACGATCATGGATTCAGAGGATACTATGTCATGATTCGTCCGAACCTTAGAATCCTTAGTTGCTATCAACATCGATTTCAAAGGCGTTGCGATTTGTGCCGAGGTGTTCTTCATTCAGAGGTGTCTTCATCGATAGAATTCATTTCGTTCTTGAGGAATTGACACTTAATTCTCTTCGGCAGCAGTTAGCAACAAAAATTTTGAACAAATCAACAATAGAGGCTGAGTTGATATGAGTGTAAAGACGAGTAATTCGATGGTCGATTTACTCATAGTCGATTCATATAGTGATCGTATCTGTTGATATTCTCATTGCTGGTGTAGTTCATGAAAGATCGTTGATATCGATTCATTGCATTTCAATGATTGCATAATTCAGCTGAAAATATAATATCTCTATGAATAGCCAATCAACAATTAAAAAATAAACACATCTTAGTGGTATAAAATAATGATTAAATAAACAACAAAGAAAGCAAATAAAGGAAATCAGTTTTGTTATTTATTTCATTATTTATATTAGATTAAGAACAAGTCATATTTATGCGCCATAGGTATTTAGTAGTCGAATTAATAGATGCCCCCTTCCTTAATAGTACATTTCGTATTTCAACTCAAAATTGCATGCTATAATTAAATAGTAAATATTTTAGTTTGATAAAATGCATAAGTTTCAATGTCGATTTAAATGGATAAGTTTCAAGAATTACGCATTAACGTATCATTAAGAAATAATAGGTGATAGATCCCACACAAGTAGGTTATCTTAGATTGTATCAAATCTTCAGAGGCCAAAATTGTGGGAAATAATCTGAGAATAGAGTCGAATTCTATTTTTTTTATTACTGAAGCAAATATTTTAGTAAGTAATTTGACTTCGAATTCGTGAGATAACGTTTTAATCGAAAAGTGCAGAAATGTAGGAATAGTCATACATGCGATAGCAAAGATGGAATATTATTGCATTATAATGAAGTGGTATTAAAGAAAAGGATTGCATATCGTTGAAGTTGCTATGCGCTTCGAATTTGTTAACGAATTGATAGTATAGTATATTAAAGGGGGAAAGAGAGTGGAGTAGTGAAGCTTAATGATGATTTTAGAGGGAAAGGGAAATAAAGCTGCAAATTGGGTAGCCTATATTTTCAATATTTCTTTACCCGATCAGCTAACAGGTTGTGCGAGTAACAAGTCATCGTTAGATAGTTTATCTTTGGATCGAATTTTTTTAATAGGTTATTTCTATTTAAAATCCGTTGGTCAATTTATAG
>QEWY01003171.1:219775-231068 GCA_006503575.1 Baylisascaris schroederi
GTATATAATTATGTATGACCAAAAAAATTGTAGAATAAATATTTATACGCATATTTGGGACGTTAAGAGAGAAGAGGAAATGTTTGTTTCGATGGGTACTCAACAATAATAATGCAATTTTCTTTCGTTTTCAGTATTGGATGCTAAGTAAAGACGGCGAAATACGTAGGGATGAATCATGTGTTGACTATGCAGGTGCAAATGTTATGATATTCCCTTGTCATGGTATGAAGGGAAATCAAGAATGGAAATACAATCATAAGGTGAGTTGTTTTACTCTTTACTAATATGCACTTATCTTTATTTATTATATAAATGTATATTATATATACAATTTTATTTATTATATAAAAATTATTTATTCGTAGTGTTTAAGGAATGTTCAAATACTTTATTGACTAGGAAATACTGAAAAATTCTTTGCAAACAACGGAAGATTTTATTCGTTTTGTTTGCTTTTTTTTCTACTAAATTATTATTGCTTAAGGTAGTGATTGATTTTTCATTGAATTTTCAAAAAGAATAAAAAATAGAATATGAGTGGAAATTATTTTCTTATGGAAGCGATTGCATTGGTTAGTTGACTATACGAATATGTAAAAAATGAAATTTGCTTATTTTATGATGGTTTGAATGGATGAATGCAATATCAAAAAATTTGCATTTGCAGTTACATCAATTGATGCACGTTGTCTCAGACAAATGCCTCGAAATGAGTCGAGATGGTTCAAAATTATTAGTGAATACATGCGATTCGAGCAATCCCTATCAACAATGGGCATTTCAAGAATATAACGTTGAGAAGGCAAAACAATACGGTATGCTGTAATTGGTGGATTTGATTATTGCTGCTCAATTTGTTGTTGTTTAATGCCTCAGAATGTTGACGTTCATTCTTTGTGCCAAATATTCTCTCTCTCTCTTTTTTTTTTCGAAAGATATTTGCATAAATAAAACAATCGCCAAAAATTTAGGCAAAAGATTTTATGCTAATTAAAGAATCTTTTAGAGAGCTTTATTTAAATTTCCCTCTTTTTTTTGCTAAGAGAGGTTTATTGCAAACTGAAAAATAGTCTCGATATAATGCACTCTATATTTTTATAGCTATATTAAACATTTTATTTTGGCGAATTTCACTTTTTTTCTTAATGGAATAATATTGAGAGAGTAGAATGATTTCATTTTAAAAAAAAAGAAAAAAAATTCTAAGAAATAATGAAAACAAACGGATTAGAATGAGGAAAAAGAAGAGAGAGAACGATATTAAAATTCCGAATATTGGATTTGAAACGATTTTTTTTTTGAAATTTTTAATTGAAATATAGTGTTGTTTTATTTTGTCTACGCACCTCTTCTATATTCGCATGCAATGTTCTTTCGGGTTTCTTAGCGCCAAAGCAACGTGCAAGTGCTGCTCTTTCATCGATGTTTTTGAGTTTGTTTGTTTGTTTGTTTGTTTGTTTTTACAAAAAAATACGCTTTAATACTTTTAGTTTTTATGTATTTCAAACATAAATTCCTTAAGAGAAAATTATTTAATATAAGTTTAGTTTGAAGTGGTATCGAAAATCTTTGCTTTAATTTCGAGGCTTTCCGAATTGTTTTTCTCATTCGGAGAGGTCTTAGAGAATTCCGAAATTTGGGGGGAAAGGAAGTAAAGAGGAAGAGCAATCGAGGATCACTTGCCATAAACGTTGCCAGTGGTCGTTTATGTTTTTTAATCGACCATTTTTTTGTTGTATTGTAACGCAATGAATACTTTCATTTTCTTTTTTTTTATTTTTTATTTTTTTTTGTAAATTAAGCAACGATTTACTTTGCATCAAATCATTTTGATCTTCTTATTGATATTCATCTATCGTCTATCGAAATACACAACGCGGTACAATTCCTATTTGCCTTCTATAGAGGCGTCTCTTATCAACGAAAATGTTTATTTTTTTTAATGCAATTGATGAATTGCTTTTATTTTTTACTTCTATTTTTTATTTTTTTATTTCTCTCTTTCATTATTATGTTTATTGGTTTAATTATTAACTCATAATGGGGTCTAATTTAATAATGTTGCATTATTGGGATAATCATCTCATAATGAACGTCGAGTGATGTAGCGCACTTAACAGATTTTATGAGGTGAAGTTCCAAACTTTTCCCTTTTCCCCCGTTCCCTTTAAGTAGTACTTCTCCTCGAGCCCACTTATATATCAACTACATCACAGTCAAATCATTCTAATACCCCTATGTATGCGGCATAAAAATATGCCCACCCGGAAACCAATCACCAACCGCTAAAAAAAATACTAAATGAATGTGTCGTTTTGCAGAGAAAAAGAAAAAAAATTTTCTTTTTTGATTTTAATAAACACAATAATGAATGTCACTCTTATATAAGCTCTTATGTTTTAAAGAGTATGGAATAGGATTGCGAAATATTCAGCATTTGTTTTCTTTTTTAATTTTTTGTCTATAATGGCTGATTTTTTTTTTTTTCAATGCATCTTTCCATATACTTTTTGAGTATTATTATAGTTTTTCGTACTTGTTTGTTATTGTTTTTTTTTCTCCCAATTTCTAGGATTAATTGTTTTCGCAAACTATTTTTTCTTTGTTTTTGTTTCATTTTAGGGAATCTATTCCTGCTTAATCCACTCGTGCTAAGGTTAGAAGTGATCGAAACGGAGTATTAATAGTTAAAGAAAGAGAGGAGACGTGAAATAGGGGGAACGATGGGGGTTGGGGGGAGGGAATATTATAGATGTATGCATCCATTTATATATTTTATTGCTGTTGCTTTTTTCTTTCTCGATCATTCCTTCTTTATGATATACCGTTATTGCATTCTTTTTCATAGTTTTATGTTTTTTATTTGGATAATTTTTATAATTCTGTTTATTTCCTACCACAAATCTGTGATCTTCACATGTGATGCGCATATCCTCTCTTTTTTTCGAATTATACAGCTTGTCATTCTTTTATCAATATGTTCAATCACTTTAAAAATTGTTTCTTAACAAAAAAAGGTTAAGGATTATGGGGTGATAAATAGTGATTATATTTTAGATGTTATATTTGAAATATTCGCACCAGTTAGTGATCGGTTATCCAAGAGAAATTTTCGCATTGGAGTAATGAGGTGTGATACTGATCGAAACGAATCACCCATTTCATTATAGCAATAAATTTTGCAGCTGTCACTAAATCTTTAGCTGTTATACTGCAGCTACAGCATCTATCTACTTTACTTTTTCTTTTCTAACCACATTCGACTTTGGGTAATTGAAGTTTATTCCAGTGGGAATCCTGAAATCCTGAAATCGTCAGTTGAGAGGAGCAAAAAGAAGAGGGAGGATTGAGGAAATAATAGGGGAAATGCGCATACATGTTTGTTTTTCTCACTTCATTGTTGGCTCACTTATTTTAGTCGTTAACGATATCTGGTCGAGAGCCATAATTCGACCTGGATTATTCGTTTTCCATTTTTTAATGCTTTCATAAATTTATATTTATGTGCTAATTGTGTTTTGCTTTCTGAAAGCGTTGATCGTTCGATGCATTCATTGTATTCGTTATTCTAATTCAACAGAGATTCCCGCAAAACCTCTTTTTTTTTGTTGAAAGGGAAAGAAACCGGGAAAAGGTTTTATTTTATACAATTGGAATTCATAGAGGAATTATAAGCAAAGAAATGTTTCGATAGTACCATTAATCGTTATTTAAAAGTGGGGGTATTTCGAGTATATTTCATATAACCCATTGAAAATATAAAATGAGTAAAGCAATATTGTTTTACGATCGTAAAATATATAGAAATATATATGTACGATTGTTTGTTTGTTTGTTTAAATGTGCCTTTGTTTTAAATTCGCCATCTATAAACAATTTAACACAACTTGTTGTTATTTATAACACATCGAAGAGATAAATGTTGACAATTTACGATCGTTGTTTAGTAATAATGCAATGCGTATCATTGTCGTTTGTCGAGATGGAGCAATATTTTAATGAGATGCTCGTCTAATATAGTGGAGTGTTATATAATGACTCCGATAGGAACCTATTGGCTCCCTCATTGAGCAAAATAGATAACTTGTACAAGGTTATAGCACTCTCGAACAATGAGTGTATGTATGGTCACTTCCGCAGGCTATTATTTTAAATGCAGCAGGTGGAACACTTGTTTGTGATAGTAAACGCCCACCATAGATGCGAGATGATCGGGTCACTAATTGAGGACGTAGCGTTCGCTGACGTGCGATATGGCGTGCGTATTGCTCTTACCATCGTACCATATTGCCAAATATGACGTCACATCGAATAACGACTTCTAACCATAGTTTGCATTACAGGATTGAGGCATTTACTCCTGCATTATCAGCAAATTATACCGTACACATCCTCCCACGTCTAATAAAGAGTAACTGCATCGTATCCATTGCTAGAGATGAGACTATTATGTGGCCACTTACTATTTCTTTCCCGTCCTTATTATGAAATAGTATTCTGCTATGGTCATGTCTGTATGTTGTGTATCCGTCTGTCTATCGGTTTCAACTCACTCACCATAAAATTTACGTAGATGAAATAGATGGGTATTTTTGCTAAACTATAAGAAGATTTACTAAAATAGTGCATTGATTAATCTTATGTATAGTTTATTGCTGCTTAAAGGGCGCTATGAGATTCGTGCGTGAAGTGTGTATGCAGATTGTAAGCGGCTCAAGGAAACGACTTTTTTTTTGCTTTAAACTTCAATGGTATTGACTATCTTGAAGATGATCAGTAGTTTCAGCTGCAAACGGAATTTGTTTCTGCCATCTTCTGCTTCGAGGTAGAAGCTGCAGCCGACTGAATTACACCACCATCTCCAGTAAGTCATTAATCATTACCTTAGTCGCATCAGTTCTATGCATACAATGATCAACTTTTAGTCGGCAGTATCTTAGTGAGTCAATGCCGAAAATCAACAAGCTGATTTTATGAGCAAAGTAATAGGAGGATCTTCGATAAGTCTTGTGGAACGCCGTAAGAATTTAAAAAAAAAAATTTTTTTTTGAACGTCCAATAGTACAAATATGAGAAACAAAATATAGTTATCCAAACATTTGAATAGAACTAAAGTATACGATTCAATAATATAAGTATATAGGTGATAGCAATGATTTTCCGATAGTTCCAAAAAAAAAACCAACAAAACATTATAGATGGAAGTTTATATAGAAGGTTAGAGCATATTTCCTCCTTTGAATACTTTGAAAACCACCTTTGGGTGTTGTGACCTTTTTTAAAGTGGTGACCTGCCATCACCATTCCTACCCGCATCCTGTTGGATTTCGTCGTTAGATTATCTTCAATATATTCGCAATTAACCGTCGTAATGACTGGTTGGTTCCCAGTTTGCGGGTAAGGGAATAACGTGGACACCACTACCTGTCCACGTTATTCCCTTACCCGCAACCTGGGAACGCACCAAATTGCTCCTAGCTGAGCATACTGGCTAGTTGGTATATTGAGCTATAAATATGCAATACAATATCTCTCTAGGTAGCCATTGAGTAGAGATAAACAAATGGCTATTGGATCCACTTCACTGGGTGTCTGTTGCCTTTAACGAAGTTGTTGATAGAGTAGTGATCCGCTTTGTTGTTATTAACATTTCCTTCAGCTAGAGAATCTGAAAAATTCAAAGGGGTAGACGGTGACTCATTCTATGCCTGACTGACTCATCAACGGACCAGCATAGATTTTCGTAAAAAAATATCCTTTGCCCTTAAATCTAGCATTTTATTAGCTTCTTCCTTTCGCAGATTCCTCCATTCATAACACTTATGCGGTCTTTTTTTTTTGTTATTTCCCTTATAAATGTATAATTTGCCCTGAAAGCAAAACTATAACTTGTAATGTATTGGTTTTTTCCCAAATTGGGGACTTTATTCCCAGTGAATATTTGCTGCGGACTATTTCTGGAGGTGTTTCGGGTTTAGTGTGAATCATCCTTACTAGTGGTCCGCATTAAAGTTCGAAATGCCCATTCGTTGTGAATCATTATGGTTCGATAGGATTTTGATTGTTGCTCATCGATTTTAGGGTAGGAATATAATTTAGTTGGCACACTATGAGATTAATTCTCGATTTTGTTAGGTGTTTTTAGGTGCCATCCCTCCCCCCTTAAACAAATATTCAAATATATTTTGCTGAGGGAGATTTCCGAATGGGATAACCCGTTCTCACTAAATCAAAAAGAAGTAGAATGAATGCTACGACTAGTTGGAATATTATAAATTGGTAGATTTGAAGTGTTTTTTTTTTTTACAGTGAATAGTACTCAAAATTGAGGATAGAAAACATAAGCTTTATTCACCCGTTTCTGTGTCTCTGTTCGTTTCCTCATCGTCTCTATCGCACTCTATTCGACATTCTACGCTTTCGAAAATTGCCTCAAAAATATCATCGCCTTCGTGAATCATATCAGTATTCCATCACAATGCTTCAAGTCGGTAAAAAAACCTTTCTTAGAGATCCAAATTACCACATTTTTAAAGGTTTTATAACCGTGTTGTTTTTCTTTGTTTTGATAAGAGAATCAAAGGTATATACCATAAGTTCTGTTTGTTTTTTTCTCCTCACACTTTTAAGTGTATATTTTGTGGGTGTGAGTTGTTTGCAGTGGGATGTTTATACTTAATGTGTTGAGGTTAGGTTGTTATTACTTTATATCGTTTACTAGTAGATAGTTCCCGATCTAGTAGTTCATATTGTATTAGATTATTATTAGGTTAGAAGATGCATTTTGTTGATTAAATGTTTCTTTATCACCAATTAATTACTAAATTAGATAGGAATCGTATCGATAACAAAAGATGGATTTCCTCCATAATGAGAAGAAATAGTACTATATATATTCTAAAGGAGAATTATTTGAATATTTATGCTTAGTTGATATGACTCCAACCCTCTTAATCAACGCCCACGAGGTTACAATCCTTCAGAGCTTGACCTCGATCATTTAGGTCGGGAACTATGTTCCTCTCACCTTCCAAAACAACCACAATAAGCTGTAAAGTAAACGCATCGTGTTTATTGTCGTCGTAGTTTGTTTTTTTTATGACTTGACTGCTGCCATATGGAAACGTGAAGTCAATAGGCAGTTTGAAACAACAGGCGTAGGGGTATGATGTTAGCACATGGAATTTCTATTTTAAAAAGGTCACCGTCTTCAAAACGGATGATTGTTAGGAATTAGGCGGCTTAGTTAGTGTATTAGAATATGCCGAAAAATTATTGTAGTACAATCGCCTCATTCTTCTGATATAGGGTTGGGAACTAAGCGGAGAGGGAGGGGGGAGGGAGGGGAAGAGAAGGGAGGAGGTGTGGATTCATGTTCAAGTGGGATTTGAAACGTTTTTAGATTCATTTAGGACTTTCATATCCTTCGGTTCTTTCTCCATTCTCCCAATCTCGTTCGCTTGATTTTCTTCATTTGGACGATGAAAGTCGGTCGCTACCATAGAGGAATATGCCCGTAATTCAAAGTTTCATTGTATCACTTTTCTAAGGATCATCGATTCCATTTTTTCACGATTGGTACTTGATCGGATCTAGCTAGATTCTTAGACGTTAACCGATCTTAAACATTGGGAAATTTGTATGGGCAACTTTGTGAATTCATTGAGTGTGGGTAAATTACGATTTTTTTTTTTTTGTGGCGGATCGGTACACCCACTCAGCTTCTTAGCAATCCATCTTTCTGTTTATAGTGAAGTGCTGAAACGTGCCAAAAAATCCGCTGCAAAACTTGCTTAGATATTATTGCCTTTGGGCATTTTTGAAATCGGTCGGAAATGATAGAGGGCAAACATTTGATAACGAATACCACTCTACCCGTTAACATCAACTCGAAACCTCTAGCCTTAATTTATTTGTTATGATTGTTAATTAAAATAGTTGGAAACATCTAAAAAAAAAAAATCATTTAATTGTTACTTGATCGAGCATTTTCTATGCTTTAAAATTCGTTTCCACAGATGAAAGAATTATCGATACATTTTATTTGCAATCGTTTTCGAGAAATCATCTTTAGGCACTTTCGTGCTCATTGAATTGCTAAAATAAAAGCAGTGTTTTGATAACTCGTTAGTTAGAGGCGATTCGTGATTGATGAAAGATCTTTTTATCAGTAACTCTCGTATACCCCCGTTATCATTCCTTATCACATTCGTGCATTACGCATCTTTAGTGATTGTTGTGTTTTTTTATGGTGGATAGCCCGAACATAAAATAAGAATGCTTAGAGGAATATGCATGAACTACTAAGTTCATTAGTTGCGCTCATTAAACTATAAGAAAAGGCAACAGTATCACCGTATTTCTTTGGGTCATTTTGTTTCCGTTATTATTCAAGAACGATGTTTGTGGTCACAATCGGCTATGTGTATATCGATAACTTCCGCTGTGCTAAGCATAGGTAAATG
This sequence comes from Baylisascaris schroederi, assembly GCA_006503575.1. Taxonomy (NCBI): domain Eukaryota; kingdom Metazoa; phylum Nematoda; class Chromadorea; order Rhabditida; family Ascarididae; genus Baylisascaris; species Baylisascaris schroederi. The sequence goes on from QEWY01003171.1 coordinate 228,244, forward strand.
TAATAAAACCAACCCGGAGGGGGAAGCAAAGTGGAAGGGCTGAAGTTATGCACTTGACCCGAGCCATGTTTCTTCTCTTTTTCTTTTATCACCATCAACGAGTTGTCTTATAATACTTTCTCTACTGTTAGCTTTGTTCTTATTTGTAGTTATTGCGGATTTATATTTTGTAAATTTGGCATTTTAAATATTTGCTGTATTACCCCGCCTAATGGAGACAATTTGCAGGAAGTGACAAGCGATCTGTCGTTTCTTTCATCTTGGTTACATGGCAACGCGCCTTTTATTCATCTCACATATAATCTGATACAAGCCGTATATTTATTTGAATCTTTCTTCATCTGCAAGGCCTTCTTGGCCATCAGGTCGGTATTTATGGTACTCATTAATTCGGAATTAATTTTAGGTCGAGAAATAAGGTTTTTAGGAGATGCAGTAGTAGTGTCCTGTCGTTCGCTAACATATGGCCTCCGTGGATTGAAAATGCAGGGTATTAATGCTTACTGGAAAATGTTTCTGGCGTGAAGTGTGTGAAGTGATGTTCCATTATAAGTTTATTATCGAAGATACTATCTGTAGTAGGGAAGTATTTCAATTGGCAAAGGATCAGCCTTATGTGAGTGACGAAGCGATACTTGAAAAGTTGACCATTACAAAGGTTGATTGAATTTTTTTTTTGGGGGGGGGGGGGGGGGGGGGGGGGGAAGGGTATAAAAATGTTTGTTTATTGTTTTGCTATGTGGAAAACAAAACATTTTGCAGGTTTCTTCGATTTAAAAACAACAAGAAGAGGTGAATTACGGAATGGCAAGCAAAAGAGAGAGTACAAGTAACAACACTGTATCGCTTGCATCGGAAGAGAAGGCGGAGGAAGGTTACACGGCAATTAGGAAGGACGACCAGACAGTGTTCAATGGAAAAGGCTCTAATATTGATGGTTCGAAGTCGGCTATCACCAAAGAAATGCCCATTAAAAGCAAGAAGAAAAGCAGCAGTGTATGCGAGGCGGTAGGATTTTTTGTGTTTTGATGAGGAGTGAGACTAAACTTTCGGTTGAAATTGACCAGCGAACCATATATTACTTACAGGGTTTGAGTATTTATTCGTAGATCTATTGCTGTCCGAAAATTTGTATAATCTTTTTGTTAATTATTCTCGGAGATATGTGTGGATAAATAGGTTTATTGCCTTTATTAGTGATCGTGATCATCATTATACAGCAAAATTTTGGCCAAGTTTTCAGCCAGTCTCAGGGCCAATAGAGCAGTTGTCGAGTATGTTGGTGCACAGTCTTGATCACGATGAATTTCGTAATATGCTCTCATTGGTCGCTAAGCCACGCTATTCAACTGCCAACACTATGGTATGTTCCTTCTGTAATATATCGTATTTTTGAAATGACTTTGGTTGTGCGTGATTAGAATTTGTCTGCATTCATTACTTTCACATCTTAGGAAAAGGCTTAGAGACAGGAGTTGTTCCGGGGGGTCATGGAACCTTTGCCATTAAAATGGGGTGGGGGGAGGGGTAGTGGGGGATATGGGAGATCATGAACAAAGCTGTAATGTGCCCTAGTCGAAGTTGAGAGCCGAAAAGAAAGCTGTCCATAATCTTTGCTAGCAGTTCCATTCTTAATCGTTGGTACCAGTCTGTACTGCTACAACTCCGATACAGAAAACCGAACGTTTTGCCGTTCAAATAGGAAAAATTTTCCCATATCTGCATAATCATCCCAGTGCATTGGTCTTTTATCTCCACTTTCCATTCCCTGCACTAGCTTATTGCCCTTTATTTTAAGCTGAGGTTATATCGTAAAAAACTATCTCAGATAGTTGAGAAAGTTGAATGTTAAGTAGGTAGTTCTGCAAATATTCCTTCGATCGGTTTCACATCCTCTTCACTTGTAAGAGGTGATCATAGTGAGCAATGAATTTGTATGAACGATCGGGTCTAACAGTACGCAGTAAAGATTGTGCAGCAGTGGTGATGGGGTAGCTGATTTACGTATATTACTGTCGAATTTTATATCCTTGGCGAGTATATTGCCGTACGCTGAAGTTATTTGAAAGCTTTATTTAGCTGAGAGCAGATGAATATTGTTGGCACTGATTGAACGATTTGCTGGTATTATTTTTTGATATTTTATTATTGTTTTATTTCACATAAATGTTTTGTTTAATCGTTATATACTTTCCAAAATCTAATATTAGTTGGTCGCCTCTTTTTGATTTATTTAACTGAAATGAGTAGCAGTATTTTTTTTGCTTGAATTTATAGGTGTCGAGTATTGCAAAAAGTAGTGCAAAAGCGATGAGATATTAAATTCTAGCATGTGATGGAAAGTATTATATGATATAATATAAATCGTTTATAGAAGAAATACGATTGTAATAACCGACGAATGGATGGTGCTGATGACAAAGATGAAGAAGATGATGAAGAAGGGAAAATCTCCGTTAAGACGGGTCTCATTCTACGTGAAATTCAACGTGTCGCCGAAGAGAAACAAAGAAAAGAGGACATTGGTTAGTTGTCGTTGATAATATCGCATCGATTCGTTGTAGAGTTCGCATAGGATTTGATATCTTTTATATGGGATATATGTTCTGCAAATCTCATGCATGTAAAAAAAGCATCGGTTAAACCCCTTTTTATTGAAAATATTTAATAAATTTACATGTTAATATTTTCTTGTATTATGTAGGCGTATTCAGCGCGCATCTTGATGCGCTTTGCTAATATTTCTTCCTTTTTCAAAATTAATGTTATTTTTTTCTTAAGAGCAAATTTTTTGTGCACATGAAGATATTGCCTCATCACTTTTC